>JAHZMX010006146.1:0-54511 GCA_027743895.1 Seira musarum | reverse complement strand
TTTGCACTTTGTTGTCATCATAATCGTTCTACAGGCAAATCTTTCGCTTCGTTATAGTTATATGACACTGATGAAGAAAAATGGTCCGAAAAACAATGCACAACTTGGTTCATTGGACGAGACATTTTCGTTTAAAAGCGCAAAACAGTTATGAAAATGGAAATGATCTAGCTTAGTAATTAGCTTGACAAGGTGAGGAAATTAAACGAAGCACTAGAAATACGATTGATTTGGGCAAAGCTTTCAGTAATCTGTAAATGAATGCGGATAGCTATGAGCTCTTGCTGTTATGTTGGTGCATAACAGATGGGTAACCAAAAGCATACTGCACTACCCACATGTTAGGTAATCAAAATGTTTTTAAAAAATTTTATGTCTATAAATATTCGTCAATGCCAGTGAACTACTAAATTTAGAATTCCACTGACGCAAACTAACAATGGGCGGCACTCGAAACATTCCCATGAATATTAATTTATGAATGCATTGGTATACCTAATCTAAATCATATTAGAATGCATATTGCACTTATATGACTACACAATATCATTTATGAATGATTTGGTATCTACTTAAGCTAGATTCACTTTCTTCAGCGACGAACAATGATTTTAAGTTGTCCTCGATACATTACTTTTTTTTCTTGATTATACTGAAAAGAAACACGGAAATAGTTTCAAATAATCAACCAACAAAAATGAAATGAATACTCCTTGCCACTCATGAAAAGGTCTGGGAGAAAATGGCTTGTATACTTATGGTTAGTAGGCCTCTGATGCTAGTGATTAGGCTCAAATGTGCGATTTATATATTGGGAAAAAGTAATGCAAGCACATCTTCTCTTATCTCATCATCACCGTCATTATCTTTGAAACAGAAGAAATGATGAGAAAAGAAAAAAGGAAGAATGGAAGTTAAGAAACTCTTATTTTTCCTAATGGTCGTCATCAATCAGTTCTCTTGGACTCTGGCTATGAGGATATATGAACTTCAATCCCTTAGACATACATCCCAAGTTTGGAAAAGAAAATCTTGTATAGTTTTAGCGACAAACACGTTCTCCCAGCAAATGTAAGTATTTTCTTAACATGTTGGCAAATGCTATTAGACCAACGTCCTATTAAAAAAGAAAAAAAGCAAATGATATCCAAAAAGCCTACTTACTTAAGCCTGCTTTAAAAAACAGGAAAAATGTATTTGCTAAAAAAATGGGTAGTGTTCCGACTCATTCACTTAGCGAATAAAGAAGAAAGATAAAGCTACTAACTAATACTTTTACTTGAAGCCAACTAAAACTTTTTTGTGCTAAGAATCCTACGTTGCCGACATTAATCATCATCATCCAGGAAAAACGTTTATTGGTTGGTTGGTGCACGTACTACTTACCCCCTCATCTAATCTTAAGGCTTGATTTTCACATCTTTTGCTTCTCACTAAAGTAAAAGAAATGATGTAACTTTTTCTGTGCATTACGGATTTTTTTTCTCTTTAGTTTAAGTGTGACAGCAGTCTACCGTTTCATAAGTAAAGCAGATTGAATAAGTTAAGTTAGAGGGATCAGCCTTTCTCACTTTTGGTACGCTTTTTTTAAACAACTTTCTTCATCCATTATACTCTTATGTAATGGTCTCCTAGCATGCACAAGCATAACATGCGATTGTGCAGTGTTTGACTTTGAAAGAGAGAGAGAAAAAAAAGCTTTCAACATTTTACCACAGCATTTTTCTCTTCTTACATTTTCATCTTTGTCACTATCACAAGTTAGAAAGCTTATAATATATTTTGTAATTTATCTATCACTGTTGTACTTACGTATTCACTGTTCACAGAGCCATTTTCATTCTACTGAATGTGCAAGTAAAGTGAATGTAATGGAACGAGTAATGTCTTTCTACTTTTATTTAATGATGATGAAAAGCAGTTTACTCTACTCAAACCGGTAAAAAATAATTTTTTTTCTCCTTTTCACCAAGAAAATTATTACGTTTTATTGCCTCTCCGTAATCAATTCTCATGTTATCTTTAGGTTCCCGTCATTCCTTTGAAAGGAAGCAATAATAAGAATCTTTCGTGGCGGAGGGATAATGCGACATGCTTTCGTGATTGTGATAATGAATACTGATTCTTTTATCAAGTCATATTTTTATTAAAACATTAGATTCAGTTTTAATTGGCATTTTGATTTAATTTCCATTGAACATTCTTCTATTTCAATTTAGACTGATATGTTATATTTTGTTGATGCTTCGCCAATTTGCAATTTTCCAGAAACAGTTTCTGTAATCTGAACTTTTTTATCTTCCAAATGGATCAATTGACAAAGAAGGTATACAGATAGAGTGTTGGATGTAATGTAAAGTAAGGTAAGATAGGACCACACACAAGACAAGTTGGCCTTGACAAAGACATTACTTTAGTTAGAGACTAGACCTCTACTGTTTACCAATACATCACAAAAAAAAAATTGCCCTCATAGTCAGCTCAGGTGTCAGTGCCACCCGCGACTGAGAATTATATTATGTATTTCTATTCTATTTAGGATGCAAAACAAAAATCTTTGGATGAAATATAGTGAACTTTAGAAGATAGCGTATTTCAATTTCTATTACCGCCTGTCATTGTGTTCGTCTCATCTTTTTTCTGGTGTCGCATAAATCTGATCTTCCTAGGATCAAATTAAGTAGGAAGAGTGACTTTTGTTGTTCCTGAATTGGTTGACGACAAGAATATTGTGAACTGCCTTCTCTCTTGTCATACGAAACGATCGTGCGGATGATGACGATGATATATATCTTTGTTGTTGCCAACAACATTTCTTGCTTATTCAAGATCAAATGAAATTTGCAAAAATGGTGACAGCCTTGAAAAACATGCACAGCGAGACACGAAATAGGTAGTCATACTTCTTTGGACCATGAAAAGAAGGAAAATACATGTCAAGGGTAAAACGTAAAAGTACAAAATGAATACATTTTTGCTCCTACTGTCTTTTCTGGATTAAACCCATCTTCTTGTGGGAGTGGTATAAAAAATTGCAAAAGAATTACTTGGGAATCTACTCAAGCTCCACTAGACAGAAAGTGAGAAAATGTGTTTTGCAGTGTTCGTTTCATATTGTATCAGATTACGCTAAACTTTGTACAACAAAAATTTATCGGCAGCGTCTTTCCAGCCCACACACGCAATACAGCTTTACTGTTTACAAAGCATCGTCGTCATCTTCATCACATCTCGTCTGTCAATACTCGTTATTTTTTTGGGATTTTTGCACGGTTTTTTTGCCAAATATGCGAAACTTGTTCTATAACTTGTGTGACTACGAAAAGAGTTGACGTTGACAGGCGAGGCTGTAGAGAAAACCATGTTGTTGACATGAATGGGCCTCCACAAATGAATTCAAGTAGTAGTCGTAGTCGTAGTATGATATCGTAGAATGAATCAATCTGTTGCTTTTATGGAATTTTCAATTACCTTGCTGCGTAACATATTATTGTCGCTTGAACGCTCATATTACATACGTTAGAGTAGGTTGGCTTGGCATTGCAATTTTGCTCATGAAAATAGCAATACATGATTCCCTGCATGGATAGCACGATAAAAATCCTGGGGAAACATGAACAGAAAGTCATGTGTTTGTGATGACCTTTTAAAGAAAAAAAATAAAGAAAATGAAGAGATGTCAACGAAGATGTGAGGAAATGATTTTCTCTCATTCTATTGTTATTCGATGTACTATTTTCGTCTACATGCTTAACAGTGCATTAAACATTCAAGAGAAGGAGGTTGATTGTAAGAAGAGGCGGACGTGAACGAATTGAAAATAAATAATAGTATGCATAGGAAATGGTGCATAATGCACCGTTTCATTATATTCGTAGTGCGCGATCACTAGCACTAGTACCTCTACCATAGTTATGGAACTGAATTAGAACATGGAAGAAAGGTTACGAAAGAGAAAGTAACGTATGCATTTTTAATGGAAAGCCGGTTTCCAACATCAAAAATGGAAACAATTCCATTTGCTTCAACGTGAGCGAAACCCTTTCTTTTGTCCTTGAGATAATCTCAAAAGACGTTGGAATATATGAATGTTTTTAATATTTTTCCTCTCTCTTTTATCCTAGAAAAAGGAAATCTCATGCCAGAGGGAAAGAAAACATTATTCCAGAGCAGGGTTAGAATTTAAAAGATTTCGCAATGGCATTAGAAGCTTGCATGAATACTACATGACAGTTTTATCAATATCACCTCGTCCATTAGTCAAGTTGATTATGTTACTAGAAGTAGGTTGTATGTACTCCAATTTTTGTAATAGATTTCATTCCAAAACAATATGTTAACATACGGCACACGTAGTGTGTAAAATGTCTTAAAAATGAAGTGGAATGGAATTTTTTTACAATAAAAAATCAGTTCCCTCCAGATTTTCTAATATGGCATTAAATTGATTCTCGGTTTAGCTTCATTGAAACAGACAATCAACATCTTAAATCAAATGCATAAGGAAGGAAGGACGGGTCGTATTCAAAAATATTTTACACAAAGAATGCAAAGCATTGATAAAAAAAAGTTTTTCCCTCAATTCCTAGTACCAGCTTGGTTCCCTTTTACATTATTATGTCTTGATGTGATAAGGATTTTCTTCACTTGTGAAATTATTTTACCACAAACTGGGAACAAAATGCTTGCCTAGACATCATCGTCACCTGCTTCCACTTACTTACAAATGTAAATGCTATTGTCGAGGAAAAACAATAATGGATATCATGAAGATGGTGCTTGGCTTGCGAATGACACTTTTCCTTACAATGATGTGATGTTCCTTTCCCTACTACTACTACCACTAGTATTATTACTATACTTGCGTTTATTTCGGAGGTAAAGGCGAACTGAACCGTACTTTAATGCAAATTACTTTTTTTTTTACCCCTTCATCTACATTTATGTCAAGTGAAAGGAAAAAGTCATCTCATTTTCCACAAGAACGACATGTTATTACACTTATTGTATTATCAGAGACGTGTGAAAATTTAGGATTGAAAGTGGTACAAAATGTGAAATGGGTTTTGTTTATTTTTCCTGAAACCATCATCCATCTTCAACCCATCTACAAGAGACTACTACATTTACTGACAGACACGCTCTCGTTTTCTTTATCCTATAGCTTTGACGCAGATGCTTGTAAAAGAAACATGAAAAGGCGCTTTCTCGCATCTTTTTTTTGCAGAAGGACACGACATTTTTTTAGCCTTTTTGCAACACCCATTGCTCTAGAGTGGAAAATAAGATTGAAAACCTAAATTCCATGTTTTAACAGGGTGTAGAGGTTCGTACTTTTCACGTAATTTCTGTGTTATTGCTTTTTACAGCACTTGTTTTCCCCTTAAGGCCATATGAATAAATTTAATGATAAGCGCACTACAATGTTTGTAATGATGATACATACTTTATGGATTCAGGTAGTTTGGTAATGCGTCCTTAGGATTCTCATATTTTCTTCTCAATTTCCATATACGTCTGTCGTTCCGCATTTATCCAACAATCCAACACAACTTACTACACACAGACTCAGGAGGAATGACGCAAAATTTTGTGTTGACTTATGAATAATCCATGCTTTTTAGAAAAGGAAGTTCTGCTATTCAAATGCTAATGTCAAATGTGCCATCACATCACATCAGTCTTCGCTGCTTCTTTTCTTTAAAAACCATTATTTTACGCCTTTTTTCTGTTTTGCGATGTTAACTCAAACCATTGAGTGAATGATGCGGATGAAAGATGAAAAACACTTATTTTGCATCTTTGCAGTTTCAACATGTTTTCTGTAAAAGGCAAGGCATCATTTTTGCTATATAGTCGCGTGAGTGGTTTTAATAAATTGAGCTACTTTTCCAAGTTTACGACAGATGAGCAAGAAAAATTAAACCCTTAAGCATAATTGATTCCGCAATTATTTTAAATATAAACAGTTTCTATAACAGACAAAACTTGAAGATTGATTCAAATAGTGGAAATGGAGCTACTTCACATATTAAAAATTGTTTTCGCTTTTACGAGTTGTGCCATAAAAAACTCTTTATTGTGGTCCAGTTCATGGTCAGGCACTGCAAGCGATGCCATTTATGTTGGTTTTTGGTCTAATGTCATGTGGCCGACGGCTATTTGGTCATCGGTCTGAGGGCGGAATAATACCAAGGCCACGTCAATAATCTAATCTGTCTGATGTACATATTATGCGTATAAATTCCTCTGCTAAGGAGAAGATTAAAGGAGGGCACGTGGGAAGTTTACATTCTTCTTTTATCCAGTCTATAAAATTGAAATGATGACGAGCTTCACGAGATCCCATCATATTCGCGTCAAATTTTAACAATGCAAAATTGTTCGTTGCAACCTTCGAGAAAAGGTGACGCGTTCTGGTTGTCTGTGTAATACATACAGATTATTATAGCAATCTAATTTCAGTGCATTAGATTTTTGCTTCCATGATTATATTTTACAACGCTTTTGGTACCACTACTCTAAAATTGTCAAATCGTCTATTTCTCTCGCATGAATCACATAAGCATTAAATTAGTTAATGAATTTCGCCTTCGGCAACAACAACAACATATCATCCTTGATTATTTTCCATCTCAGAATTTACGAGAGTAATCAAATAAAATATAAAGTTCAGATATTGGCACACAGCACATACAAAAAATGTGCCAAAAGGGAAAAACAAAATATTTAATGTGAGCCATTAAAGCATTCCTTGTGGAATACCAGCTTCCTTCCTTGTTACATATTAACATTTATTACCCACGCCATTACATCAGTTCACATCCTAAAAAAACCTCTTGTTTTATCCACAAAATTGTGCTGTCATTATTGTTATTACCTAAACATTTGCACTGAGTTAGTTTGGATAAACCAAAAACATTCAGGAATAATAATAAGAAACAAGTCACCAGAAAGTGTATTATATGCTTAGGTATTCCATTGAATTCCAAGAGAAGTTGTATGTATTAGAGCTAAAATAATGGTAAATATGCAAGCAAATAGTGAAACACTTTTTATTCCCGAGAGAGCAATCTTTATTTTAAGTCATATTGCTTCAGACGTACGGATACATCATTTGGAAAAATTAACACACCATTCACATTAAAAGTACAAGAGGACTAAACACCTCCATAATTATTCTTGTTTGCACTTGCATCTTCTTTACTTTCCCCTCATTCAAATGTGGTGATACAGACTCCAACATTATATGAATGTTTAGAACGGAATCAATAAGTTAGCATAGGTATCTACAAATGGTGGAAGAAATCATTTCCAGTAATTTCATTGCGATCTACGTATCCTTTACACGCTCTCATGTTATGAGGTAATTTGCAAAGCAAATTTGAAGAAAATTGGTCGTCCTCCTTGACTGTTATGCTCATGGCAATGTTTACACATTCCACATCCACTACTATTATTGCCATTTTTCTCACCAGCGTGTTATGTATTCATGAAGATGAAGAACGCATGGATTTCATTTCGGTGTTATTGTTTGGCTACATTGGATTTCTCTCCTCCGTTTCTCTTTTGTTGTGGAAGTTTTGAAGATTTATTACCTAAAACTGAAATATCCATTGTCTTTTACGACTCGCATAATGATGTTCGTCTTTTCATACATGCATAACTATTTACGTTTCGCATCATGACAAAAATGCATTACAAAATAAAGGATACAACTTTTTCCATCTAAACAATCTCACAGGGATGAAATGTAATAATCAAGACGAAGTCTGAAAGAATGAAAAAAAGGAAACGGGAAGATGTGATGCTGCCACGTCATCCATCCGATAGTATTTTGTTTCTAATAAATAGCACACGACAAGCGTTTCATGGCACTTGAACTAACATGACACGCTATGGTTCCATAGCATGTTTTATTCGATTAGCGTATTCTCTAGTGACTTATTTCAGACTATATAAATATCTTGAAAAAAAATCCTCCTTATGTGAACCAAGTTACGCAGAATCATAAGCTTCGCTTGTCATCGTCATTGCACACATTACACACACGTGTTTAAAAATCCACTTCCGCATGCATACAAATTAGGTTCTCGTCAAGTCAACTCAATCCCTCGAATAATACAGGATCGAGCGAATCGGATCGCTTGTCAAAGTGTAACAATAATATCATTCTCATGTTGTACAACAATTGCCTTATGTAATGCAAAGATGTACTTCACGTCTTTTATGGGTACTTTACATTCTATGGAAAAGGGAATGGGTAAAGGCGAGGCAGAGTGGAGCAGCGTTTCTTGACCCTATTCATTCGCTCCTGACTTGAGTTGACTAGGCTAAGTCTCCTCTTAATGGAACTTCACTTACATCACATCATCCCACTTTTATGGGACGTTACGTTACGTTACTTCACTTACATACTTGGTGCATTTTTTAAAAATAAATACGTTCCTCGCTATCCACGGTATTATGATGGTAGAAGTAGTACGTAACAATAATAATGGCAAATGATGATACATAAAAGTGGCAATAAAAAAGCCTTAAAGCAGATCTTAAAACCTTTTTACATCATCATTCTCATACAATACACACATGTGCGGGATGAGTGCTTTTTAAAAATCTTCAAAAATTAAAGCACAACAACAAGAAGACTTTTGTCAGATGGCAATCCTTTTCTATGCAAACATTGGGAAATTTCTGTCAAAGGAATTTCTCTTTGCTTGTCATTTCATAAGCCGCTGTAGCCTAGAAATCAGCGCAGAGCACAATTTCCATTTTTAACATGATGTGATAAAAATAAGGCAGGCAAGATAAGTTTATTTTACAGACTGGCAAACCTTTCAACGCACTAATCATTTAGAGCTTTATAAATGTATTTTCAAAATCGCAAATCGCAATGTCAACAAATAGCATACTTCCTGTCACTGAGGGATTCTGCTAATGTGCCGAGAGCGTTTTGAAATGTTGGAAAAAGGTAAGTTATTTTTTGGGGGGATTTTCAATCCATAATCTGAAGTGAGGTTCTTATAGGCATAACAACAAGTCAGTTTTCAACACTCATGAATTTATGTATCCATTAAAAAATATAAGTTGACGTCGATTACACTAAAGAATTTTCATAGAAAAGTAATGGGTAGCAGAGCATGAACTCCAGATAACCCAAACTGGATAAGGGGCTTGCTATATTCTGACATGCTTTGAAACATAATAAAACTTCCACTTCGTGTTTCTAAACTAATTTCCCTTTCATTTATCCAAAAACTGTTCAGAGAACTTCACTTTTTTTTTAAATAGTGGAACATTTCGTGATTTTTTCGCCAAACAAGCAAATTTTAACAGGAGGTGTGCTGCAGCCATCCACAAGAGTACAACAACTTTTACTGCTACCATCCTGCTAACTGCTATAAGTAGTACGATTCAATGAAAATGAGAAATGAAACATAAACAAGGAGGGGATTGTTGAGAAATTGGAGATACTGTATCACATAATTCTTTTCCCTTGTTGTCCTCGAAACACGGATTCTTTCTTTTGCTGTGCATGCTGATTTGCATGAGCCCAAGATTTTGAAACTATGAAAGCCTCAATTGTATCGATGTTTACAAAAGGCTCTAGTCATTAGAAATTTTGTTATAAAGAAAAGGGCTCTTGCGCAACAAACTTTTTCAGCTTACTTTATTGAGCTAACTTTTAAAATAAAAAAGTAACGCCTCTGGAGAATATAAAATTATGAAGGGAAATTTCTGCCTTTCCACATGACACTGAATTATGTGACACTCCCCATCATTTTCTCATTCTAGTCAAGGAGACAAGACGTGAAAAAATCTAGTAGCATTAGGCATAGTTTTGCTTTTTTTGCATAGTTTCCTACCAGATCCAGATCACAGACACTATGGTTGCGGGTGCCTGTGCCTCTAAAGCATTATGGATTTTGGTTGGTTCGATTTCCTGCAAGTGTCATAAATAAAATAAGCCCTGTTCATATTTTGAGTGGGATAGTGTACTGGGTAAAATGGCTAAAAAGTTGGGGAATGGTGAAACAGACCTGTTTTGTTTATTGATTCAAGCATAAAATAACAATGTAGTTTTTCCCTTTTCGCTCAAAATAACAGGATCGTGTTATGCAGTCAGCAGATGAAGATGAGATACTGAAGTCAGTCAGATTATTTCGACCGGATGGATGCATGAATTCACTTACTTTCATCTCACCTACCTACTTACTTTGCTTTCATAGCAGCAGAAGTGAATAAAACAAACCCAGACCTGATTTACCCTTTTTCGCACAGTGGCACACTGAACCGAAGTAAGACAATAACAAAGCAGCCAGAATCACCATCACCGCTTTTTCATCACTATCACCATCACAATCTCTTTTGCTTTTGCTCTGACTACATTCATTTCGAATATTTATATTCGTATCGGAGGTAAGCATTGTAAAAATGTGCCTGTTCCGAGTAACCTACATTCATTTATCATCATTTTTTGCAAACTTTTTACACATCTCCAAAGGCTGGTAGCACCGCATCATAGCCACAGCGGGGAAACTTTTCAAATATTCTTGAATTCCAGAGATATATTTTCTTGGCAAGAAAGGAGGAACTCTTTCGAAACAAGCGAGATTTGAATGAAAACTAGCCACAACCTTCAACACACGCGGTACCGTATTGAATTTTCATTTCTTTCCCCTTTCTAAATCAGTTAGTGTTCGTTGACTAAAACTTAGTCTCAATTTTATTTGTACTCTCTTCCTCCAAAACTATATCAGACAAAATTTTGTGTTTTTAATGCGAAACTACTATACCGCGCCGCACCAACGCCGAGGCAGTGATTTTGTTTGATGAATTTCATAATTTAATTCGGCACAACTCAAATTGTACAATTTTCCAACGTACTTAATGAACGCGCTTATGAGATTTTATTTTACAAGTAGCTATTAGGACCAGAAGTAGCATTTACGAATTTTTCTACGAATTTGAAAATGGCGTTGTTTCAATCTTACGCCATTTTCCTTTCGCATGAGACCAAAGGAGGTCAATTTTTTTGCATGGAGATTTCGCAATGATTTTGTAGAGTAACACCATGATAATAGTAGCAATGACCATGCTTGCTTACAATAGGAAAAACAAATTTCTCTTGAGTATATGTGTTTCACGAACTCACATCACATCACATGGCGGATTTTCAGTGTTACGCGACAGCTGTGCTGTGCTGCTGATTCTATTATGGGAGTAATTGACATAAAGGGAAACCACCCTAAAAAGATGTTCTACTTTATTGACTTGTGCTTAGAGGGACCATTAAAAAATATTGTTATTAGGCTTACTAGTTAGACCGATGATAATGGCAAATGGCATGGCAAATAGCAGGAACAGAAGGGAAGGTTTTTGTGTGGTGAACTGCACATGCTAGCCTTCTTGCCTGGTCTAAGGTATGTTTGTGATTCTGGGACAATCCTATCAAATTCGAGCCATTTCAAATTTATAATAAAAATGTTTACAGATTCCTGAAACTACTTTGGTGAACAATTTGTTTAGTTAGTACACTTGACGTTTCTCTGAACTATCGATAAAAAATTGTGTGTGTATTAGGCTTTTGTAGGTCAGCCTCCCTCATTAACTAAAACACCCACGTATCTGAATCTGAAATACTAGAACAAAAGAAAAAGAAAAGGCATTTCTTCGCTTCTGGAAAGCAAAATGCCTTTCTTTGCCAGCAGGCCCTTGACATTTAGTCGTCAGAGCTGTAATAAAGAGTAAGGATGTAATAGTAATAATATCGTTCAAATATACAGTCACTCTTTGTTGCCTCCAATTTCTAGAGAATACATAAAATGCGGCCATCATATCGTCGTCGTCGTCATCATCATCATCATTCAGGCAGAAATAGTACACCCCTTTTTTTTCTTCCTCTTCTACTCTAACTGACGAACTATGAATGACAATACTAATTCGGTTAAGAGGTCGAAATCGATAAATAAGCAAAGGACTGGGAGGTTGTGAAAGAACATTGTTCTCAAGTTTATTTTGGGTGTCTCCAGCTGAAACTGTATTCTTCTCTATTCACTTCGCTCCATCAAAAAAATGAGACTTTAGATACGGCTATCTAAAACGAAACGACGACTCTAATCTTTATTCCTACTGATTCTTTATTTTCCCCCAGTTCCCGGCCAACCGTAGCATAGCGTATCATGAAAGTAGAACCGGAATGATGACCGAGTTCCGCTTGCTCCTTTTTATGGTTCGTAATTTTTAAAGGATGAAATCAACTGGAGTGATGCGTACATCGGTTGAACAAAGCAAAAAAAAAGTCCATGCGGACAAACAATGTGTTCATATTCTCGTATAATTGAGAGCATTAAAAATCAGCATAACTATAGCAGGCGTTTCCATCCCACTTTTCATTAAAGAAGTCAAATAAGAACGCAATTTTTGTAAACGTTTGTCACACACGTTGCAATATTTTTTAAAATTTTGATTGTTAAAAGTTAACCGCATTAGCTAATATATGGTTTTGGAACTACTACTATAAAAACAACTGCTTTTTTTAGTTCTTTGGTATTTCCATTAAATACAGATGTGCGTTGCTGTTGTATACTGACGCAACACAACACACTTGATTGTGATTGTGAGTATTTAGTTTATTACTCGGAAAGTACGCATACATGTGGTTTTGTTGGACTTTGCGGAAAATGTAGGCGTTGACGAACTTTCACGCATTAAAAATATTTTTTTTATCAAGTTCTCTTATCAAGAAAGAAGGAATGAAGGGGTTGTAGGTGTAGTACGCTTTACTTACATTCATTGTTTACGAATGGTGGGAAAAAGGCCAAACTGAATTGAATACTGAGCATTTACTTGCAGGAAAATTTTGTTCGTAAAAACTGGTTCTACTACTGACCAAAATTTTTCCACCGCCTCCACCCTTGAGTATATATCTGTTGAGCGTTTATTATGATGATCTCTTGATAAAATTCAAATTAAGTCTGCCTCGCAACAACCTAAATCTGCTGTAATAACAACGGAACTAGTCTAGCCCAAACATGAGTTTCCTACTTGCATTTAAAATTCTTGTTCCTTTTCTACAAAAACCACATGGGTTTGAGTTTGAGTAGAGGTGTTCGAATTCTTTTCCTTTCCCTTAAAGGCAAAGACACGATTGAATGAAGAAAAAATGAATGCATCATATTAAAGCCAAGCATAAGAAATTTTTTTCCTATACAAGTCGAAGAGATAAGAACATTTGTACACACTACACACACATTTTGTAGATCTAGAGTGAGTGCTCCAAGTTTACTTTTGAAGATATGATACTTACATTTACGTCCGTGAAATATTAAAGCGACATCATTTTTTTTTTCCTCGCTTATCTTGTAATAAACTAAGTGGCTTTCTAAGATAAACACTCACGCTTCCATACATTTTTTTTGTGAGCACACCTGGACAAAAAAAATGCATGAAAAACGCACCAGCAATTTTTTTCCTACGCATGTGGAATCCTGAGCGAAGAAGAATATCTTTAAATTTTTTGTTTTCTCAATTTTTAAATTAATTTTTTTCTACCTCTTGGTAGTCTTAAGAAGCTACGTACGTAGTCATTATACTCACTCGCTTTTTCTAGAGGTCTTCAGACAGTGAAGCGAATAAAAAGTGGGAGCACGCCAACCAGCTAAACTCATGTTCCTTTATTCATTTTCGCATGTCACTTTCAGTATGAAACACATGATTTTCATGACCCTCTTTTATGACCATTATAATCGGCAAATTACCCTCAAAGGTGGGCCTTCCCATTTTTTCCTAAGCGAAATACTGTGAGCCAACTGGGAACACACCTCGATTAGGCCAGTTTTGTAAAGAATGAATTTAACGTCCTCTTTTCCCTTATTTTTCAAGGGAATTTTTTTCACTTAGTTCATCGTCAGTTTGGCTTCATTTCCTCTGTGTACTTTGGCTCTTTTCCTTGTTTTACTTTCTTGTTTGGAGCTGGAAACCGCAGCAAGTCTTCCCTTGACATAAGAAATTTTGTGTTGGTATAGGAAATGAAAATGGTTTTGGGAAAAGGTATCTTTTTGGGAAGGACGCAAGAAATTCTTAATGTTCTCTTGCGTTCAAAACACATCCGACTTTCTTTCCCGTTTTCGTCTCACACCACATGGCGGCGAATATAAATAAGATGAAGTGAGTTTCCTTTGACATCACAGGAACACATAAGAAACCTGATGAGCATCACTCTTTTTCCTGTTCGTGTACACGCAGCGAAGGGAACGAAGAAATGATAAGTTCTACAAAAATGCCTCAAGTCTTTTGTGCATAAGAGAAAAAACCACAAGCACCCCCTTTCTCTACCTTTTTCCTTGCTTCAAAGAATTCCAGTGGAAATCCTGAAAACATTTCATGCTTCATCCAATGCAAAAAACTGCTTTCCCTTTTTTCCACGTAAGCAGCAAGGCAAGGCCATAAATTTGTAATCGGTAATAAGTTTCCTCATCCAGAAACAGTTTTCGAGCCAGGATTTTTGCAACTTTTTCATACAATCAAAAAGGCATCTTAGCCTCCCATAAATTTCTTTACACTAAAAGATCTATAGACATTTGTAAACACAGTAGTAGGGGGAGATGAATTTTGAATGAAGTAGGAGAGAAATTTTTTTTTCCTTCTTAAGAAACGTCAAGGGCTTCACATTCTTTACTTATCTTGGCTGAGTTGAACATTCAAGAAGGGACTCTCATCAAGAGAGCAAATTACAATGCCTCAGTGCAATTTTTTACTGCAGTCATGATACCATGCAAACCTATTGTCGACTGAACAAATATGCACGAAAGGTAGGTCAAAATATAAATTCTGATTCACTAACCTACGAGCCAAATTTTAAAACATTCGAAGTAGTTGGGTTTTTAAATATTGTTTCACAATTATATTCAGGATGCAGATCATGGATAGATGGATTGACGGAGGAAACAAAGTTATCCTCTGATGTTGGTACTAGCGTTCAAAACTGGGATACTTAAAGCATAAACAAAAGCACAAGATGAAAGTTCCAACATGGTTTAAACGTTTAAAAAACCTAACTAAACGTAATGTTTTAGTATCATAGACTTATAATGTTTACACCATGAATTTTTTATCAGCACATCCACCAAGCATACGTACCATCGTGCACTCCATTATGGCAAATTTTATCTTCATCCGGAATTGGAATACTAATGTGCGGTAGCATACAAAATGCGCTGGAATACTGGAGCATAGAACGGTGGAAACTGCAAGTCGATGGAAGCAAGATAAATTGGGTGAGCAAAATGATGGCTGAGGATAACCTGGGTTGATGAACATGGGCCAACAAGCTATCGAATTTATTTAGGGCGAGTCAGCGAAATTACTTGGAAATGCTTGGGCATCAACTTCAAATCCCGTTTGCAGCAATAATAAAAAAGAGAAGCTGAGTATATAGAGACCACGGAACACCATCATCAAAGTTTTCTTTATGACTTGTATTCCTAGTCCAACCGCAGTATCTATGGTACGGAAGTATGAGTGTATGTGCAATGGTAAAAAATGTTTTAGTGAGATATCTGAGTATTATTTAAACCTCGATAAGTTATTTCCGGCTTGCTATTATAATGCACACATTTTTATGAATTAAAATGCAGATGCCACTACATTACTCATTCTGCAATATAATCACTAATAATACCTACGTTTGGCGAAGAAATGCAAAAATTTGTCATTTCTTTAATGTACGAAAGATTTTTTTCTCCACCAAGGTTATCAATAGCATATGGCATAACTTAACAATCCGTGAAAACGAAACCAGAGACAGATAGATTGTGAACTGAATACACTTAACGTTCGAAGTCGGCTGCAATTACAAGCATTAAAAAGATTCATTTGAAAACATCTTCTAAAACTGAGAAGGAAGAGATGAAAAAATTCTTAAAGTTAGAAGAATGTGTATATATCATAGAAAGTTTTGCGTGTAGTATTCGAATGTAAGGAACAGAAGACGAAGAAAAAAGCATTCATTAAACAATGGAAGATTTATGCAGTTGGACGACAAGCAATTCAAATGTTTAATGGCAAATGCCTACAGTCCCTTTCCTTTTTGTTTGATCATGCTTTGAGAAGTGATTCATTATGAAACAAGAAGAATACAAGGAACACTTTTCTTATCATCAACCCCACATTAACTTCGACATGAAGAGTAAAATTTAAAAAGGCGACCGGTCATGCACGACCTGGTCTGTTTTATTGACAGTTTAAAACAAAAAAGAAGGACACGACATGACGTTAATACACAAAAACATAAATAACTGTGAAATTTATTCGTGCTTGGCAATTCTTTGATGTGCTCCTTTGATACTACAAGTCACACAGAGATTTTTTCCCTTTTTTACTTTCATTTTGATGATTATTTTGTGACTCTTTGACATGACTTGAGTTAATCCCACATTAAAAGAGAAAGGATGAGCATTTGCGACAAAAAAAGAAGAATTTCGCTGTCTCACTATGAATAGTACATCTTCCCTTACAAATAAAGAGTTAAATTTTGTGGAAAACATTCATGCCTAAAATTTTTTGTTTGCAAATGCTTTGTAAAAATTAAACAAAAAAGTGTACATTCCAACTCCACTCCAAATACAGCTTTTCCTTTTCAAGTCATTAAATAAACTTAAGGAAATTTCTTGCTTCTGTCACAAAAATTGAACAAATTAAGGCACATGATGATTATGTACCCACACATATTTCCCTACTCAAATTGACTAACGTAAGTGATCGTAAGTATTTCAAAGTGGAGCCATTGAAACACCAAAATCCCTTATGTTGCTGTTTTGTCTTGTGCTTCTGGCACTTTCAACTTTAAAAAAAGTTTTAAACAGGCCTCATTATTTTTATTCTTCTCAGCCAGCGTGTTTTAATAAAGTGATATTCATTTGTTACTGTGACTAAGATGAGAAAAATTAGAAAATGCTTTGAGTTTATCCATGACTCCATATACGTTGTAAGGAAAAGACCAAACATCGTGAGAGACGACACGATTGCATTACGACCATGCAGCCGTGCTCAAAAAATTTGTTTTCAAAACGAAAGCTACAGGTTAAAAAGGAAGGCACAGACGTTGTCACTTTTACTGATGATAATTCACAAACAAGCACGTTGCTTTTTTAGTAGGCAAAATATGTGACAGATTCAGATTTCAGAGATCAAGAACGAAGCGCAGTGCATATCTTTTCCATCCATCTACTGAACCGACTATAAGCTTTCAAACTATCAGTTCTTTTCTTGTCAACGCTTTTCATGAGCCAAACTCTTTGCTCACATGCTGGCTATTCTGAATGAGTGAAGCGCTTTTTCTTCCAAACACATTTCTCGTTGAAATCCACTTGGCATAGAATAAGAATGCTGAAATGCTATTTATAATATTAACGGATGAAATCACGCATAAATCTATCTTTTCAAGCCGTATACATTTGATCATGCTGTAACTCTTTAGCACTTGGTAGATAATGAAGCTAAAATACATGGTGTGAGGCCCACATAAGGAATTCATTTTTGGGAATGTGTCAGACCACATTGAAACATGTGCTCAGATGAAAATATTTTTAAATCCGTAATAAATCGATGGTCCTGCTTTTGTCCATTCCTAAAAAAATACTATTAGCTACAACATTAAGGTTTTTCAATGTTGGCGAAGTGGTAATATGCCCGCTTGGCTGGAAATAGATTTACAACATTGCATGTTTCTTTTTTTGCTATAATCCCCGTAATTTTTTATTCATTAGTTCATTACAAGCTCAATCTAAAATTAAATATTGCTAAATGCCTCCCAAGTGGGAAAAAGATAAATGACTTTAGCTCCATCACGGAATACAAATTTCCTATATTTTGCAACAAAAAAGTCATCGGTGTCACTATAACTACTACTCTTCCATGTCGTACCGTAGTAGATAAAATTTGGTAATGGATGCTATTTGCATGTCAGTAGCTTACGTAGTTTGTAGCAAAGTTGGTACTACTGTAAGCCACCCTGATTAAAGCGCACATACCTCTTTTTCTCCTCGAAGTATGCGTAGGCTAAGCAAAAGAGAAACAAAAAAGGAAAACAAAAGGAATCTCCTGAAACAGGATAATGGAAAATGTCAAAAAAGGATAAAATATAAATACCTCAACGTGCCATCATACTTATCGTCACGGTTGAACTCTTTTTTTTTCTTTCTGTATAGTAGAATAATTTTCATTGTACAGATTCCATCGTAAAAAAATGTAGCTGACAGACTCCTTAAATGGTGCTACAATTCTTCTTGCCATGTGCCACTGGCATGTGCTAAAGAAACTGATCTACCCAATCCATCTAGATCTACAGCAGTGGAGTGGAGTGCAACAATATCATCTTCCCAAATGGCTTCAAAATCTCAGTTTCAGTTTCAGAGCAGAATCTTTAAAGAAAAGAATACTCGAACTCGGCTCAGCATCCATGACGCACACCAGAGACTAGGCCTATTTTTTTCAAACATTTCAGTTCAATTTAGGAAATGACTACGTGTTTTTATGCCTCGCCAAAGGATATGCTTTATAAGGAGCTCGTTCGTACGTCTGAAGGGCTTATCTCTTCGATCGCATGTACAAATCTTGAAGAGTCTGTCGGAAGAATGAGGATGAGCACATGGCAACCACTTGGCATATAAAAAGTTTGTCTTCTTTATTCCCAAAGTGAGTGCGTGCTCCCTCATTTGGTTTGGTTTGGGCCAGCCAGCATGCCAGCAGGCAGGTTGAATTCAGTCCAGAGAGCATATTACTCGGCATATAGGCAGTAATTTTCTCTCAGAAAATTTCATAAAGTTGAATGAAATGGATGAACTTTTGTGCGTGCGGGATTTCATTGATTTCTGTAGACCAGAATGAATAGTCAGAGAGTTAATATTAATGTATGTCCTACTAAAGGTTTTACACACTCAAACATGAAAAAGGAACCAGAGACGCACGGATCCAAAGTCAGAGTGAGCACATATCTAAAATTTTCGCATGCTGAATGCGATGATGTTGATGATCAAGCCATCTGGCTGTAGCACGGATTGAAATGCTCTCTGGGAAATATCATATTTAGAACTGGATTCTACTGATATTTATTACTTACGCATTGCGTACATATCGTCTAGGGAATGGGCATTCGAATGGTTGACCAAATGGGAAAACACGGAAAGAAATTAAAAGCCTTGCGTCTCTTGACGCGTCTCGTCTCGTGCCCCATTCTGTCGAAGCGCAGAGCAGACACAAAAACTGAAAAAAAGACTAGGAATGTGTGTACATCTATAAACATCCCATGCACTGCAATGCAAACTCCCAGGCCAGGTAGAAAAAGGTAAATTGTGTGTAATCGTGAGGATTACTGAGGGTTATAAGAACTCGGCGAAACGACAGCTTTGAAAAAAAGTAGACCACAAGGGAGCACGCTGTTGCTGCCATTCGTTTTTATGCATTCCACTTTTCACTTTTATTCCGCTTTTCTTTGAATTCATATGGACAGAGAGCTATATAGAGTCGTCAACACGGCTGGTCACTATCAAAGTCAGAAGCAATTTCCCTTCTTTATTCATGGGACGTCTGCAAATCGGCTGGAGAAAAGGATAACCATTTTCACTGCCTTTGATTTATCTCTGGATAGTGAAAATATGCGTACCAGGCACGAGAAGGGGAAAAGAGCCCCTGAAAATCCGAAAGTGCTCTCCAACAATAAAAACAGCAGCTGCTGGTGTCACTTCTTTTCGGAAATCGTAGATCTTGGCCCCGTTTAAGCAAGCCGACACGTCCAACAACGTGGCCTTCCATGGTACATTCTTTTTAATAAAGAGATTTAGACTGAAAATCTTGAGCACTTGTTCATACCAATTACAAAATCGAATAATGCAAGGTGAAAGATCCCATTTATGATGAAAGAGCAATTCCCTAGAAGCTGGATTGGTACATAATTCTAAAATGTTGAAGTGATTGGGTCAATTTTAATTGATTGGAAAACAGTCCTCAAGTATGCAATAGGGTACAAGTTAGCACAGAGGAAAGGGGCAGAAGTACAAAGTTTTTAGTCTTTGCTGAAATAAATTATGAGCGCATGACT
Source organism: Seira musarum (assembly GCA_027743895.1). Taxonomy (NCBI): domain Eukaryota; kingdom Metazoa; phylum Arthropoda; class Collembola; order Entomobryomorpha; family Entomobryidae; genus Seira; species Seira musarum. The sequence continues at coordinate 34,413 of JAHZMX010006146.1, read as the reverse complement.
CAGTTAAAAAATAAAGTGGAGCTGCACTTTTAGTATTTGTCTCTGAGAGATTTTCAAGGCAATGAATGTAGACGCTTAGAGGGGCTTATAGTTTTTGAGAAACCAGTTTCCTCTGCCAGTTTCATGCCATTTTCCTTTTTCATCTAAAAGGTAAACAAAAAGGAGAAGATGTGGCTTTAAGCCTCACGTATTGTGCTGTAGAATCTTGATTAATGCTGAAAATGACCATGCATACGTGGGGTGGTCGACTAAGACATTTTTGCCACATTCTTTGTACCTTCAGAATACTTAGAAGCGTAAATAATGGAAAAAGCTAAAACCGAGATGAATACTTCGGAAGAGATGAAAGCCAAACCGTGGCTTGCTTACTTATGTGTGTAGCCAATCCTCTTTCTTTTTTTCTCTCTTTTGTTTCAATAGAAACTAGAATTGGGACATTTTCTCGAAATTGCTTCTGAAGCGTCAGCGAAAAAAGGAAAACAATATAATCCGCACAAAATCCCAACAAGTTTTCCCCCAGAAAAGCCACTTAAGTCGTTTCCTCGTCTTCAAGGTTGAAGAGGAAAAAATGTTGGAACAATCTTTACAAATCAAGGCAATACATGTGATGCTATTACGTCATATACACTATTTCACAAAAAAATAAATTCCTCGTTGGTCTGCAGAAATGTATGTTATGATGTGGACCTGTAATGGCGCAGCTAATGGATCTAACTGCAGTTGCAAGAAAGAGCTTGAATGCTATATTAGATAAATATTGGAATAGACCCCCGAAGCAGCAGCAGCACAACAACAGTCAAAGTCAAAACATGTAGACAATAAAGTGCTGGAGAATTGAATTGTGAAAATTTAAGTGTGCTTAGAGCTACTTACGTAGCTGCTGCTTAGAATAAGATGAAAATAGCAAAAATTGCAATTTGAATTGGTGCAAGGCGTAATTTAGGGGATTCCATGTCAGAACCATCTTGTTCATGCTGCTAAATTGGAAGCTATTATAATCGATTTTAGGAAATCTCAGTCAGTCCAATCACCATTGAAAGTATATAGTGGTTTGCGACTACATCCTCTTCTTTTCTTGATACTGTTGTACATATGGAAAAATGTTGTTTTTTTAAGCTTTTGTATACTAGAAATGCGATTCGAGCAAATTGTGCTTTACCGCATTATCTACCTAAGACTAGAGATTGAATATCGGATTTCTTGAAATTAAAATTTTGCGAAATGTTCGCACATGAAAAACTCAAGCGCTCACGAATTGCCAAAAATACGAAATACGTTTATCGTTTTATTTGGAAAACGTGACTTGATCCCGGTGACATGCATTTTGCGGAGAGAGCCCTTGTCTGCATGAATGACATAAATTTTTCTATTTGACTTTCTCATTTTCTTTCAGATTTACTGTGAAACTATTCTGCGTGTGTCGCAGCATCTGATATAAAAACCGAGAAACGAAACGGATTCAAGAAATTAATCTTTTGCAGTTTAGACAAACCCTTAAAGTCACGATTGTAAAAAAACTGTAAAGCATACAGATAAAGCGGTTTGATAAAAATCCGTAAACATCTTTAGATGATGACTAAAATTACAAGTATCAATTTAATTAAACATGACCTCACTCCGGAATTCGAGCATAAACCCTTACTTAATTACATACTCATCAGTGCGCTGAACTATGCTTTGTGGGATTACAAATAACCCCAATTTGGTTAGCGATGAGATGAGTGTCCGCTTAGATAAGCTTAATCAGCCTATTTGATGTAGTAATTATTGTCGGTGAATGGCAATCAATGTGTTTCTCATTTCTCATCGCACATGTTTTTACTCCTTACCTTATTAGTAATCTGTGCAAAATATATAAATGCAGTTGGAAGGGAGATTCTTCCTGATACACTCCCACTTCTTATGTTTCCGTCAACATTAAAAGCAACGAAGAATTTTATGATACTGGTAAACAGTTACAATTACAAACAAACTGATACCGTACCGGCAGAGTACAAAATCAAAGTGAAATCTACAATTGTGATTAGGGCTTTTGCCGGTCGCGAGGTGAGATATCACATCTCTAAAAAATCAGAACAGAACTCAAGTTGTCATTGCCTTGAAGGGAACGGGTTTCAATGCTCATTTGCTTTTTTAGCAAACATTTTAATAGAAAAATTGACTTTATGGTTTCTTATCAAGAACTAGTTCTTTCGTAGTAACTTCCTATCACTTCCTAGATAAGGCGGAATGGCCTAAAGAAATAAATACCACCCACACTCAAATAATATTTTATTTATTTGTTTTTTTTCTTATTCAATAACTTTCTCGTCCTCATTCTACTCTGTGGCGAAATGCGCAAAAAAAAGATCCTTGCCTTTTCCCATCAAGGTTGGTATAATGAATGCCTGCATATCTTTCAGAATACCGACCGACCGATGTGGTTTCGAACAAGCAAATAAAGTGTCACTGGTGCATGCATGCACGTTCTTAATTTAAGAAATAAAAACCAAGACCAGCGCCAGAAGAACCACAATAAATATATTATGTATGTACTTACTCCTTACCCTCGTTTTTCGTCGCAGACCGATGCAATGTACTGTAGCAGTATGTAGCGGTGAGAAAACATCAACAAATGAATAAAAACCATTTTTTGCCTCGTGGGCCACCACTACTCCCATCTTATTCACATTTAAGAGTGACGCTTTTTATTAACATTACGGCTTCCTATGCAGCCATTAATCACCATCACTAAAAATTCCTCCATTGAGTGAGTCTTGTTCGGCCATGAAATAGAACTTTAGTGATTTGAAAATGTTACGAACCTTACCTTTCCTACTGATTTTACAGATACTTAGAAAAGTAATAATAATCATAATCAATCATTTCATCCTAACATGGTCTTAATATTCTTTACCTTCACTTCTTAAGAAAAAAAAATGTTGAGGTAATGTGACAATGAATGAATAATGAATAACACAATACTAATAATGAGGTTTAATTCAACTACAGCTATAATGTGGTTATAAAGTACAAACAGCAGCACTTATATTCAACCAGGACAAGATGCAGAAAAAGCAGAAAATTCTGCATGTGTGTTTACCTTCTTTTTTTTGTTACACAGTATTCCCATAACAACTATTGAGAAACGCCTAGTTTAATTTTCAAAGGGTTTAGGTGGCATTTCGAGAATTCCAAAAACAGCCTGAAGAAGAGTTTGTTTTGAGTTTGAGAAAGGAGAACATGTTACGTAATCATACAAGGAAACCCGTTGTGTTCACATTTTATTTTGGTACCTAACACAAGCACGTAGATTGAACAAAGTTTTACTGAAGTGGTATTTAGATGTAATACCGTAGTTAGAATTTCCTTATTTACCATTGTCTTAACTAACGAGACATGACAGCAGACCGTCATCATTCTTTCGTTAAGATTGCTTTCACAAATTACATCGTCCCCTTCTTCCATTTTCTTGTGTTCATTTGATTATGAACGGATCCGTAGTACCAGCAGTAGCCAGTCCAGAGCCACCAAAAATGGCAAAGAAATTGTTGAAAGATCGCCACAACAGCTTGTATGCAAGCATGTTAAGTATCAGTCGTTGTTCACTAAGAAAGAAGGAAAGAAAGATTATAGTTTCTTTCTTTATTGTTTTCAATACGTACACAAACCTGCAATTGTACTTTGGCACGAAGACTAATACTAATCCATTCGTAGTCACTGTATTCTCAGGCTGACTTGCCCACGGCACGTTACTTTTGAGACAAACAATCACTGAGGAAGCAGAAATGATTCCCAGATCCTCGGATTTCTTACCAGTTGATGAATTCAATTAAGCCTGGAGCACAAATTTGATGTTATCATGCAATAGGATGCTTTCTTTCAACAAACCGACAAAGATATAAGGCACCGTGAAATAAGGCAAGAAGTAATTCCTTAAAATCACGCATTTTAATAAAAAACGGATCGCATCATTTGTAACCTGCAGAACTTACAGGACTATTTTTCAGTCACTCATTTTTATGGCAAAAAAGAAAACCATTGACTTTGAAAAGCTGCTTTCTTTGCTGAAAATCATTTGATTCGCATATAAATTGCCAAAACTTATACGCATTATAAGCAGGATGGGAATATAGGACACCTGCCGATTATATAGGAATGATATGATAATAGCTTGGCTGGTGCACGCCGGCTAAAAGTTGGACAATAACATCTTAAAACCTTTTTGATGGTTCACTCATCTGGTGCTGCAAAAAAAATCTAGCGGAGTTGTAAAAGCATTGTCATCTGTATGTCAATCAGTTAGTTAGTTTGTATGCTAATACTAATACTGCAAGCAATAATGCGATGACATGATGATGATGCAGCCGCCACAAACCACTATGTAGTACGGCATATCACCAACATTTTTTATCGTCATCTTCGTCGTAGTCCGTCATTTCCCCCATTAATTCAACTTGTGGTTTTCACGTAGCGATATCTTTTTATCAGTGTTTGCTTGTTTTACACCATAACATGAGTAATAATGAGCGAAGAGACAGTGGTTAGTGATGATGATGATGAGAAGAGATGCTGATGTCGTTCCCCCATTTCCCCTCCACTTATCATCCTTTTTCCTCAATGCAAATGTAGTTTCCTCCGAATATTTTTTTGGGATGACAATGACAACGACGGTGCAATATCGTAGTCATGATGTTGATGGCTTAAATACAGCAACCAGTTAAATACGAAGAAGGATTCTAATGTGATGATCATGATGATGAACGCTGACGAACCCAGTTAACTACCAACTGTGTGCTCATAATGCATAAAATAATAGCTGTACTTGCTACTCGATATAATCAACCATCTAACTTGAATGAGCACCATCCAACTTAAACCGATCGTTAGGATTGTACGTAACGACAATATGTTTTGAAATAAAAAAAGACTAAAAAAATGCCTTATTATGAGCAGACAAATTTGTTGTGGTTGTCAGTTTAGAAGCGAGATGACAACCCGTGGTTTCTATAATATGCCGCCTATGATGATGGCCTGGAAAACATTAATATTAATGCTCTTCTGTCTTTATCTTCCTCATTAACACACGATCAGCAATATGGAAGATGTAGAGGAACAATAGGCTACATTCTGTTAGCAGAACACACAAGCAGGAAATTTTTTTTACTGTCTCCAGATTGTTTTTCCAAACGTTAGAAAACAGCTTAAATGAGATGAGAAAAACATTCATATTGAAACCGGGTATTTATTTAGGGTAGGCGTGTACTGTCTGGTAAGTAAAGGAAGTCGCAGAAAAGTGGAATTTTATTTGATTCTGAACGACAGGAACATAATCCCTGTGATAAGCAGTTTCAGTTCAAATGACTTGCTCTTCTTAGAAATACTTATCATGCTCTAGATTAGTTGATATTTAATTTGAATATCATTATGCCACGAATAAATAAAAAAATTTTTTAGTGGAATCGTTAGACGGAGTATCAAGTCGTTTCCCCGATTAAAAGATTACAAGATTGTATTGTGTGTTTGAAATGTACTATTCTTATTATCAGAACAGCAATATAATTATCACAATTTCTTTCATTGAATCAAGTTTCAGTGGAGTAATAAGTAGGTACGCATGTATTATTTGTGAATAGATTAGGATCGATCCATTGCCCGTCTAAAGACGACAAGCTTGTCAACAAAGAGGATGTACGATAAGAACAAGCTTTTTATCGTTTTCTCAGTGTAGTTGGACTACCTTTATTAAAATGCAAATAAAGACGGGATACAATTTCTATTTTTGATGTGCATTACTGCATGCATGTCGGTAATTACTTTTTTCAAACTTCCGTCGTATTCAAAGAAAAAAAAGTAGGGAAATCTATTTATAAAAAAATTGGCATCTTTACCGTTGATTTTCATCTTCACCATCAAGAGTATTAGCACAAACTTCTTACTCCTACCACCGTGATCATCATCATCATCATCGTAATGATCAACGCTACCAGCGTGAAGTACACAGCACGAACTAAATTGAGTACAGACATGTCAAAAAACTAAATGTCAATATTCTGCATGAGAGAATTGGTTTACAAAATTCACACAAGTTATATGCATTAGCTAAAACACTCAAGAACAACTTCGTGCCCTACGTGCATTTATTTCTTGCACATTTTCTAAAAGATTCGCCTTTTGTTCTGCATAAAAAGTGTTATATTGACTTAGTTGGTGCAAGTGCTTGCTACTACATGTTGATGTTGCTGAAATGAAATACATAAAAAAGTTTTGATGCTGTACACATCACTCATTTCATGTCAATTTACAAAGTCATGATTCATGATGAGGCTTGTCTTGTTCTGCAAATACAGGTAATTTTTCAAAGGAAGTCTAAGCAGGAAAAAAAACCTTCCCACAAAATAAATTCTATGAAAATCTAATTTATGTACGGTCCATCATTATCACTGTCATAAAATGTGCATCAGTTACTTTTTCATTTCATGTCAATATGGATGGAACTCCACTTGTTAAAATCTCATCTCAACTGAGCAGCATTCCCCATGTCAGTGAAATGCAGACAGGAGCAAACAAATTTCAGAACAACCATTCGCATTATTCATCCATTCATTCTTAAGATAAAGCAGCTATTATTATTAATAATGGCAAGTTTTTGTGAATGTGATTGTTGGAAGTTGAAAACTTTTCTATGGGGCTCACTCAGTTGATAATTACTTTTGCATTGAAATGAATTACACTAGCGTCCATTATGCCTGCGATATCTTACTTCCCCTGAATACACAACCAATTTTTGTTTGAATTTAATTAGAGAATGAAACAGCAGCGACAGCGACTGCAATGGAATAATAATAAAAGAGGCTGAAGTAGGTCTAGACTGATGCACTGAATTCAAATAAATCATCTCACACGACATCTTTAATTAATGCTAAGATGTGAACAAGCATCCTCCCATCCCGCATTTCTTTTTTTTCCCTTGAGAAGATAACAATGCGTATTCTAAATTTGCTCTCTACTCTTTGTTACTAGTGCTGCAGTCACAAGATAAGATGACAGCCTACGTGTGGCCAGGCCAGAGATGACTCTATACTTATTTGTAACTCTCTCATTCTTAGATGGTCATCTTTACTGCTTTCTCTTTTTTTAATCGAGTAGATTATAGTTTAACTTTGCTGACTTGGGCTCATGCGGGTACTACCACTACTCTCCATTGTGATGAATTAATTAAACTAATGATATATTATTACTCAGCAGTAATTACAAGTACATTGTCAAAGGCCTCCAATAAGCAATCATTTCAAGAAAAATAAATCACATCAAATTATCAATTTAACAAGAAAATAACATGAATGCATACGTCACAATTGATTTATTCATCGTCTGCGTAGGCGATACAACTGGAGTTGGTTGCTTGGTGTGTTTTCAACTGTAAAAAAAACAACTTTGCTTTTGCTGAAAGATTTGTAGGTACTTGCAGGCTTCCTTCAATCGACATTCTACATTGTTTATAGGAATTGTAAATAATAACAATAACAAACAACGGAGTTTACATATAATTGAGCCAATAATTTAGTTTCCTTTCTAACTAATCAGAATAATATTCACACATAAATTACTGTGCACACATTCATCGGAAATCCTGCTGGATGTTGGCTTAACCAACATCAGCAACACACATCTTCATCAACAAATAAGTACAAAGTTTGCATCAGCAGCAGATGTTTACATACATCTTTTGAGTACCAATTATAAAACTACTTACCTAGACATTTTAAGGGGCTTGACATCGAGAGAAACTAAAACAACCCCTCTAATGCAATTCTAATGAATCAAAACGGAATGGTACACTTTGCCTGACATGTTACAAACTCAATTTAGGTTTCTAGGTTAAATAAACTTAATTACCTTCAATCTCTTTTGTTTTTAGATGAGATCTTGAAGAAAAGGAGTAAATTATACATTGGGAAGGTGTGAAAAGTTTAATTTAAAAAAATGATGGCTTGGTGGAAACGAAAAATTTGACACTTTAACCTTCATCATCGTCGTCTATTTAGGAGAGGAAATTTCACTAAACTTTGGCTTCATTTTTTGTCATGAATTTCGCTTTCAAAAGAAAAACAAAGATGAAGCAACTTGTAACCTAATAGCAACATCTTAAAAAGCATTTTTTAGTGTTCTCCTATATATTTCTCTGAGTTTTGTGAGGCACTAAAACAAAGAAAAAAAAAAGATACATCAAATCAAATTGGGTACACACATAAGTACATACATACATTCATGCCAGTCGGTATTTTGATTTGCTTTCAAGAAAAAACGAAAAATATAAACATGACTAGTTCGCTGTGTGAGTAATGAGAGACCATTTATTTTACTTTAAGTAAATAAAAGGGTTTTCATTTCGCGTAAAATTATTATTATTTATCTCGAAAGTCTGCTTTTAGGAGATAGAAATAAAAACAATCATAAGATACATACTTAATTCGAAATTGTTGTGCTTTTAAATTAAATGCCATATGACTTAATAATGATGATCATCCCTACACGTGAGTATATTTCTTTCTTCATCGCAAATCTGCACAGGTGGCCTATTATAAACTATTCAAAGAAATTTCAAATCGTCTCATTTTTAGCCATCTTAGTTGACGTTTTGCTCTCTTACTGCCTTTCATAAAAAAAGGAGCTCATTAGTGAATGGTGACTGACTGACTGATTGTTATGAATAAAAGAAAAAAAGTAGAAACAAATTGTAGGAAACAATTACCAAAGAGCAAGGAAAACCAAGCCAACAAACTCCAAAAAGTCAGTGTATTTTGTTGCCAACATTTTTTATTCACCAGATGACACGGTTTAATATATTGCCTGAGTTTGTGAAAAAAAGAAGGAAACTTCTTCAAAAGTTCATAACATAACGTTTCGAAATTGTGGATTTATGTGTGTACAAGATAAAACAGATTTACGTGACTTAACTCACTTTGTACTTTTGTAGTGCGATAGATAGATATTGCTTGCTGCTATGTTGCTTTGCTGGCAATGTACTAGTAGCAATAAGTAATTAGCACAAGTTTATCAAAAAAAACATCTCTGATGAAAGATTGGAATTTTTTCTTACCAAGGGATTTTGGCAACCTCGGAATCTTGTATTGTAATGAATTCATATATGAGGCGGCTGTTGCAGTCAAAACTGCAATTGCATTCTTAGTATCATACTGTCATGTAATATTCCACATTTATAAGGCTCAAATGTCATTCATTCTCTGATCAAAATTATTACTTCCCGCTTAATTTTTTTAAAACTCTCAAAGTTCACAATTACGCATTGTAAGGGATTCTTATAGAAATTCTTCATTGCACATACGAGGATATGAAGTAGGAGAATATGATGTGCTTTGATGATACCTGCATTGCACTTTACACTGCTATTATTTTGAAAGCTTTCGATTTCTTTTCAGTGCAAAACACTTTACTTTATTAACAAGAGAAAGAAAAGACCATTTTTGAATGTTTCACTTGGTTGACTAAAGACAAGGGCCACGTAGAAAATGGAAGTGAACAAAAGGCAGAGAAAGAGAAGAGAAGTTCTAAGTAAAGTTTAATTCCTCCCTAATTCCTCAGACTTTGTTGGGCTTAAGCAGACTTTAACAATTGTTCATTTTCTGCTGCTGGTGATGGAAATGAGTCAGCAAAAAACGGGAAATTTCCAGTTTGCTCCAGCTGAAAAATAAAATTGCTTACTTTTGAAAAGAGGTGATTTGTTTGCTATGCATGAACTTCTTCACCGATTTTAGCCCATTATGAAGCCCGTGTGAACCCGAGGAATTTAACGTTTTAAAGGAAAGTCACGGTTGAGAATACATAACAACTGATGAATCATTCAAGAAATGAAGAACAAAGCCAAAGATAGTCAGATAATATTCCTTTTTTATCTTCCCACTCTTGTTCTTTCGATTATCACAAAAAACCCGTTAATTAAGGAGCTTCAAATGGAGCCTACCAAACTATTTTTACACGTTGTTGCCGGTATTTCGACTTTATAACGGGAATAGTGGAGAAATGAGAAAGAAAGTCATCCCTCAAGCCAGCGATGCCGAAGTATGGAGTGGAATTTTCAAATTCGTAGATGCCATTTTATCACCCGCAGTCATTCACCACACTCATCTCAAGCATTATTGAATAACAACTGGATTGACTGAAGCAGTAGAATAAAGTGCAAATTTAATTACCTTTGTTTCGCCCCACCATTAGTGGCACAAGCACCGGATGAACCTGGCGAAGCCAAAGAGCGTGCCTTTGTCGGGGTGGAAAGAACCGTAGTACGGCTTTTGTCAGTCATCTTCTTTCCTTTTTGTTGTGATTAAACAAAGTTTTTTTATATGAATATCAAAGAGACCTACTCCACTCCACCAACTACTGTATGTTCACTATTAAAAAAACAATCCGTCTCTTTTGATGACGAGACGGTGTTTGGAAAAGTGAGTCACATGCTTCTCATGATAAAGTTTTTGGCATGGGTAATCAAAGAATCGTTCAATAATAGACGGATGTTCATTCAGCCAAACTCCAATTTCCTCGTTTCCTCTATCTCTCTCCGCTCTTCCTTTTCCTTTTCTCCAGCAAACCACAATAGGAAAAGGAACACAAACGTGAACTAAGACGAAACTGAGAATTTTATTTATTTTTAGTATAAAAACAGCTAATCCTGTTATCTCCGCGTGTGATACCAATACATATACATAGATAATAATAAATAAGAAATAATGAGAAGAGTTTGTGAACAATAAGAAAACTTTTTTTTGTTTCTGGAAATCCAAAGAAGTCTCTACTTTGGGCGTAAATCCTGTCTCTATTTTCTAAGGTCGGTCGGCTTACTCACGAATTCACAGATTTTCTTTCATAGATTAAAAAGTAGACAACAAGCAAATTAAGTACGCTATAGTCATACTAATGCATACTCATTTACTGCATTTGCCTTTTCTTCTTATTCTTCTTCTTCTTGTGCCCCAAATTCAACGCCCAGGAAATTTTCCAAATTACTTATCTTAGCCTCTGTGTTGGCAAAGTTTTGTAGTAGAAAAGCCCGTTTGCATAAAAAGCTTCACAGTTAACTAATCCATCTTTTGGGGAAACTCTCACAAAGGAATAATCATATTACTTAATATTCCCGTAATTCTCAAAGAACACTTGAATTATACAGACATGAAAGCCTAATCTAATCACTAAAAAATATTTTCCAGATTTTCAGCACGCAAAATGAAACAGTCATGCACTCTGCCCATTTTTGTTTAGGACTCGGACGAAGTTCATTTCAAAATTAAATAATCCCCAGACAAACTTAAATGTATCGGCTTTGAAAAAAAGTAACTCAGCAAGAAGTGCTTGATGAGAATAATGTATCCAAATTTCTTGTATTCTTCACAGTCACATTAATTAAGCGAACTGATTGCACTATATTATGCATGTTGCGGATACTTAAGTATTTATCAAAATTTAATGACTAACATATAACGGATTCTTCATTTTTATAACATTCACAAGACGTTTTTTTTTGTATTTCTGCACTACTCAGTCAGTAAGATTTATGCTTTAAGAACTACATGAAAAACCGCTGTTTGAGAGTTACATGTGATAAAAAAGATGAGTCTTGTAGTAGTTTTCGGAGAATATATATTTTTTTTCTTGTGAAGCCTTAGAGACTTGAATTGTTCACAATAACGAAAGAGAAGAAATCAGAGACATTCCACTGCCAAACTTCACGAAACAATGATTGAGATTGAAGATAAAGAAGTGAAGTACAATGATGCAGATAGATAGAGGCTCGCTGGGATTTCTCTGGGCGCATTCGAAGCGATAACTAGTTGGTCGTGCGTGCAAGCGGTACACAACAGAACAGCTCTCGTCTCGTCTTCCTCGCTCGTAACCAGAAAGCAGACTGAAACGAATTTTATTTAGTGAAGGCGAAGTAACTGACTCAATATCGTATGGTATCGTGTACACAACGACTACTACAGCAACGACACTTTGTCAAGCAGTCTGTTTGCTATGACCGACCGTATCAATATTACCGCAGCAGCACGATCAGCATCATTATGTTATGATGATGATCATGATCACAAAGTATCAATGTTATCTTTTAGATTACTTGATAGAAAAATTTTCTTCCTTTACAATTCGAAGGCCCAGACTAGACTCACAATATTATCATGTCATTATAAAGACCACTATTCAAGGATTAACTCAACTGCATTGGATAAGGCACGCTCATTCATTGTTACTGCAATAATACTACGAATGCTGAAGTAAGAAACATTCACTTCACAATGAGACCTTTAACCACTTATGAATCATTGAATTCTCCCTGCTCCTCTCATTCATTCTCCGTTTCTGAGACTTTTCTTCTGTCACATTTATTATTAGAACACGCACACATTGTTTTTCCAGTTTGTAATACATCAAATATTTTACTTCATCTATATCGTTTCCTACCGGAGCGGCGTTACGGTTAAATGAAATTGCAAAAAATTACCAGTTCGTAAACTGGATTTAATATTTTATTCGTACACAAATTTCACAATTCATGTTTCCCTGCCAAAAAAAATGCAAAAAAAATCCTCTAAAAATGTCTTTGATCCACATAACATTATCATCAACTTCACAAAGTCGTTATATTTTGTTGTTTTTGTGCGCAAAAGACGAGAAAAACTCCTGCGTTGAAGAGTAAATGTGGCGTGGCACGCAAAGATAATATATGGGAAGCAATGCAATGCAAGTTTTTCTTACCACTTTTTCTGGTATTAGCGTCTTATTGTTATGATGATGATATTATTATGCAACTTTACGTTTGCTCTGGTTCACAAAGTTTACGTTAAATTTCAAAAGATTCCTTTACTTCTTCTGATCCGATTTATTTTCTGGGACGGTGTTTACATTCTCACACCGTACAATACCACTAACAAAAAGGAGGAAGCAAGGAGCAAAGTTTTATCTAGCATTGCATGCACAAAAATCCGAAGGAAAAAATCGGATCTCACATCACAGCTTTTTGTTGGTTTCCTTCCTCCTAGAAAAGCACAAGACGTTTTTTTTGCTATGCCACTCATGCCATACGAGAAGAGGTAGAAATGAGCGATGGAAAAAACGTTATATTGTTATGCTTCTCTCTTGGCTAAAGAATAAGTAATTTGTTTCTAGGTGATTTTTTTTGTCTCCTGTATGAAATAAGTTTTTTTTTGCCCAGGGTAAGTACAATACAGGTATGTAATATATTTTCAAAACTCACGGAACGTGATATCGTGCAACGTTTCTTGTGGTCGCATTTTTCCTTTACGCACTAATCTGAACTGACTACGCAAACACGTTATGTATACACACACTTGCCATCAAATTTAATTTGCTTGGTCTGGTCCTCTTTCTCTACCTCGTTTCTCTCTCCTCTTTCCCTTCACAAATGCCCATCTCCTTCAAGCAATGATATCTATGGAATGTGACAATTGGCAAAAAAAAACCTTTGGCAACCGTCGTGTACGTACGTAAGTATTTACGAACCATAAGGGAAAAGCAATGACGGAGAATTCTTTGTTGCTTTAGCTTTGCAATAAATAATACTTATTCAATCTCCTTTGCCTGATTTTCAATGCGCTTTTTCAAGTTCCATCACTGACTGCCCGTACTTGAGCAGATTAGGTATTATTTCTGTTGGTAATAGATCCTAAGGAAAAAAATGAATGATGGTGATGAGAAGGCATGCTTCATCTCTTTTGTTCTCTTCACTTTGAATGACTGAAAAAGAGAAGAAGAGAAGAAACTTGAAGAAGAATCAGATAGACGTGAAATGCATAACTTTAAAGGGTTTCTTTTTCGTTTTCAGCTCACAATCACGATGAGGTCGGTGTTAATGTGAATATCTAAGTATGCGTGTGTATCTCCGATATTTTTGCAGTGCAGAGTGTGATGTGATGATGATGCTAACAATCCCTACATTATTATGATTATTATATATGTATTTTATTGTTGTAAGTATAAGTAACACTCACAATGATGAGAAGAGAGATGAATCCTGCACCAGGACGACGGAAACCAACACCACCACCAGCACTACCAACAATCACAACGAAACTAAGTTGCTCTCAAAAATCGCCTTTCTAAAAGTAGGGAAAACTTCATGGATGAGGATGCTTTATTATTACGACTACTTCATTTAAGTTCTTCCTCTGTTGAAAACCAGCATAAAAGTAAGTACCAAGTACGCAGACCGGAATGAAATAGACGCTGCTAGAACTACGGTATCTGCTATTACTACGAAGTTTGGTGTGATGGAGAAGCTTTTTAGACATGAGTAAACCCACATGGACTTCGACTACTACAGCCACTTCTTCGGATTGTGAATGAGCCAAGAGCCAAGGAGTCTCTGGTCTGATATTGCAATGGCTTTTCCTCTCTGCACCATCATGAGAGCCCGGTTAGTTTTAGTAAGTCTTAAAAAAAGTTAGCGGAGACGAGCAAAAGTCTCGTTTTATTCCTGCACATATGGTGTGTTCTAACCAACCCAACTCGATTTTTACCCTCTGCAGTTTCGTTGTTTTGCATCGTATCATCAGGCACATTCTCATTCAATATCCAACAATACGCACGGTGCCTACTTTTTCATCGTTGAATCAACTTGGCCTTTGTTGGATTGTGATAATGTCAAATTCACTAAAAATATTTATTTGCTGCCATTCTTCTGTAAAGAGAGATATTGACAAAGAAGTTATTTTTTGCATGCATCATCAATTCAAACCCGTTCTACGGTAGCGCATTCCAATAATAATGATATGATGACAATTCCACTCTAGACTTTCAGCATGGTTTAATTTTTGTCGATAGCACAGGTAAAACTCACTCATTGTCAGTGCTTGTGCAATCTACCCCACAGGCACATATTTTTGTGGTCATATCCATACCAAACCACTTTCAATTTCACGTCAATTGTTTGGCTTCAAAGCCTAATAAATGCGATGAATGAGCATGAACAGATGGGCGAAAATTTGAGTTTAATCTTATTACTATGCCTCTATGACCATCTCAACAACGTTATAAATAAATCAAAAAAAAGAAATAGAATTTAGGAGTATATACACATTGTATGCATGTTGCGTAAATGAAATTTTGTTGATACAAGATTCCTCTGGTATACTGAGAAAGTCTCCTTAAAATAAACTTCATGTTTGCTACTTTCCTCTTTGGATTTTACGCACGCACGGAGTAAAATAAGGAAAACTTTGTCCATCTTTTCACCCTCCCTGCTTCTCAAAAATGCATTGTTATGATTATTGTTGCTATTAACATATAACATTGCATTGCCTCGTCGCAGACACAAGAAGAGCGAATACATTGGTAGTTGGTAGTGTTCCCTCTACTCCACAAAATTTTCTTTGAACGGTCTCCAGTCAAAACAGTTCATTTTGGACGGATTACATCGTTTTCTTCCTAAATGATTATTACACTGTTTTACTGTGCTTTATGGATGCCGCATAAAAGAAAGAGAAAATGGTTTTTTTTCGGAGGCATGATGGCTTAGCTCATATCACATCATATTATGCATGTGACTGTCCAACTGCTAAAGCCACACGCGTGTAAAAATGATAAAAAGATAGAGAAAGAAAGAAAATACTCGTCTTTCTCTCTTCTCTTGCTCCCACTTAAGCACACACACTTATTCGTGTCTCACAATCCGAACGAGTTTTTACAGTTTGAATTGAAGTGAGAGAATTTTTCCCACTTTTCAAACATTTTTTTAACCAAATCAAACGGATATTTCAATGTTTTTGTAGGATATGCATTCCTAGAAGTTCTGTGTGTGACAAAAATAAGAAAGAAGTCTAATTTTTTCTTAATCCATCCAGTTTTTCCTTTACCATTAAAAATGGTACCTAACACACAGTTCTAGTCCTTCAGTTTTCACTTTCCAGTATTTATAAAACCATTTTGTATGTCGAAAGTGCGTATGAATGAAGGGCGAGACATACGAACAAATAGTATGCACTCGTGAAAAACGTTCGAATGCTTGAAAATATACCTACATTCATTGCAATGTTCTCCAGAATTTTCCCATGTTCAAGTGTCAAGAAAACAGTATTTTTTCGACACGACGGCAGGCCATGGCTTGCAACCCCACATCACTTGCATTTATTGTTAACAGGAATGAAAATAGTGGATGGGACCGTTATTGGAAAATATATTTATGTAGTTTTTTTTAACAAAATCTACCATCATTTTATAACACGACTTCACCTTTTCTTTTCCCATATGTCTGATGTCATGTATTCTTGAAGAGTTTGTAGTTACAGCTTGGAATTGTCGATAAGATTCCTTGGAATTCATAGAAACAGTTTGCCCCTGCACAAGGAAGCATCGAAGCAAACAAATATAATCGTTGTTCATTCCAGAGAGGCGCGTGATGTGCAAGTTATTTTACCTTCCATTCTCCCCCATTTGGAAAGGGTAACAAAACTGCATGACTCTCAATCAAAGAGAAAATAGGCAGTCATAATCTTAAGCGATATTTTTGATGATTGAATCGCTTACAGTGTAAAGTTGTGAGTGAAAAATGATGAATGGTTTTTACTACACCAGATGCACAGAAAAAAGTAACAAACAATTTCGCCCTTTCTTCTCAGCTCTCGCATCTCACAAAAAAAATTCTATCAAACACGGAAGTCCGACAATAAAGCCAAACCAAGCCAACTAATGGAAGTAGGGTAGGTAGATACGCACTTGCTGGGGTTAAAATACCTTTTTCGTTGGAGAAGAAAAAAAAACAGACTGCGTGTTCCCACAAAATTATTGCTCGCAACATTATCATCATCATAATGCCAAAATGTTGCAGAGCCTCAGCCACGCCACATAAGAAAAAGCATTGTCCAGCTGAGTTGAATAAAATGAACGTTGTAGAGACTTCATAAGCTCTCCCTCACTTGTGATAAGAACAAAATTTTGAGAAAAAAATAGGGATTGCCACTCCGAACTCTTCTTAAAGTAGTAGAGGAAGTTATTTGAGAGAATGCAATGAGAGTATTAAGTACACACGGTTACAGCCAGCCGCTATATCGTATCGCTATAGCGTTTTTATTAAACCAAAGTAAAAAACAAATCGCTTTTTCTGTCTACCCTTGTTTGTAAACTACTCTCAAGCTTGTTTCATAAGATCGAAGAAAAAAATTGGAAAGCATTTCACTTCACACGTTTCTCAAGCTTTGAAGAGAAGAAAAAATCAGATGTAAGTTTCGTGCACGCATATTTCCTACTACATGAAAATACATACTTTTTCAATAAGTTTATGTGGAGGAACGTAAAATGTAAATCTGAAAAAGAGCAGAACAGAAAAAAACGGCTTTTATTGTATTAGCTAGAAGAGTAAAAAAACAATGCTTCAGGCTCTGTATTTCTTTCAATTTTTCTTCCTTCGAATCTTTTCTTATACCTCCATGAACTTTTTTTTTGTGGAGTTGAGTTGATGATAAAACATTGCTCACCGCTTTTTGGAAACACACCTAGCTCTTTGGTCTTTCATGCCTGGAGGTAGTGATGAATGAATAGCAAAATTCGAACTTTTTTCTTCAGAAAAGTCTGTCTGGAGAAAAGAAGGAAAAGATCTTGAAAGAATGGTACTAGTAGCCACAGTGGTTTTTGTGAGTGCAGAAGTAAGTAAGAAGAAGCACTTCTATTCACTTTACGTTTTTGCACAGTATTTCAATGCATGGAAGTAAAAATTTCATGGAATTGCTTGCGTATACTCATGCATTATACAGTGGTGAAGTTGATCATGATGATGATTCATTTGCGACGGATGTTACGCTAGTAAATCCAACCAAAGAAAAATCTAAGAGAAAAAAAAAAAAATTTGCCCGCAATGCTCAAAAAAAATATCCGTAAATCCTTTTCCTCTCTAGCGTTCATAAGGCCGTAGAAAATGGTAATGAAACCAGTAAATTTATCTTCCTCGAAGGAAACTAAGAAATATCAGAAAACACAAGACAAATAAAATTTACAGGTCATTCATGGAAAAGATAACAATGGATGAGGCATTTCAAGATGTGCCTATTTCATTATCAAAGTGTAAATGTTAGTATTGATGTTTATTCATGCAGAAGGCTCTATATACACCACCAGGATTTTGAGATTCAGCTGGCAAATCATTTTCTTCTTTGCTTCGAATAAGAAAAACAATACGAAGGAGCATGAAACATTTTTAAACTTTTAATCGTTGTATTAGGATCATGTACATTTTAAAAACTTGTTCCTTCTGTTCTTTGGTTAGTACGTACATAAATTTTGCATTACGTATTTCACGATTGTGTTTGCACCATGCCCTCCCCTGTCATGACTCATATTATAGGGGCAAGATTGCTCGTACATAAGCGAAAAATAATTTTTTTGAGCCCAGCGTATTAAATCACTTACTTGTCTAAACACGTAACGAAGAAAACAAAATTACAGAGTTATGTTACTTTTGCAAAAGATGATGATGGTATTCAAAGTTTTCCAATATGTAAAAGTGCATTGTTCTCTCTTGATACTATTGTACTCGTCCGCTCGTCGATGTTTTGTCTGCTGTTTTTTGATTGAGAAAAAGAAAAACCAGCAAAGAATCTAAGAATCTTTTTTGCATTTCTTATAATGTAATTTACTGCCTTCGTTTCAGTCACGCCGACAGAATAACAAGGAAGGAAACTTTTCCTTCTCCCTATCAAAATTTTACTAAAGTTTTTAACAAAAGCAACTTTGCTTTATATTGCCTTTCTAAGGAGGGGAAGCAATGCGAATGCGATGTGGCTGTGGTTGATCTCGGGTCAGTTAATATAAATCATATTATTATTCATCTAAAAACAGTTCTCTTCTCCAGACATAGTCATACTTATTATTCTTTGAAGCTAGCTCACTGGGACCACTGAGTACATATCATTCTTTTATCAGGTTTCTTTTGCGTTTTTACATGCGCGCACACCTAAAAAAATGTATTGCTTAATTTAAAATACAAGAAAAAAAATCGTCCACTGATTTCTGCCTCAAAAGTTTGGGTGAAAACATTAAAAATTATCGCGAGATAAAGCATTAGCTATTTAGGGGCAGGAATTTTGAAAGAACTGAAATGGCCTGGCTGTACACCACCGCATACCATAAAAAGTACGGATTTGTAAATGTGAATACTTTTGTTAAAGATTTGAAAATAGCCAAAGGGAAAAACCTTCTCCCTTTCTCTCCCTCTTTCTTGATGTAAAATACACTAAAAAGGAATGCAAGAGAGGTGTTATTTGCGTGAATATACGACGACCACCACATCCCACCAGCTTTATTTATTCCTACTTTGCAGCTAATCTAAAGATAAAAAAGGGATGAGGAGCGTATCAAGGTGGAAGAAGAAAACATCAATGACTTTTTTCTTTACAAATTTCATTCCCTAAAAGACATCTGGTTGTTCAGAGATTTGAAAATATGTATCGGATCTTTGTGCTTTGTTTTGTGTAAAACTAGAGAGACAAAGTGTATTTCTATTTTCTCTAGAAATTCTTAAAGAAATACATACCTAATTTAACTTGTATAATAAAAGAAGTCGAAGGAATGGTTTCATTTGCTGTGAAAACATTTTTTTGCATTACATGCTTCATTATTCCGCCATTTGTTTTCTAGACACATACAGAATGGCACAGACGGAGTTGCTTCTTCACGTCTGTGATACAATAGCACATTACACGGAAAACGAACTTTTCGATGTGAATCGCTACTGACGAATTTGACGCCATGAAAGAGGGTTATTCTTAAGATTTCGATTGCTAAGATGTTTTTTTATATTTTTCTCGACAAAAATTTTAACCACAATTCTGAAGATGTTTTCTATACCATATCCCATGCAGTGTAAATAACACGAGGGAAAATATTGCGAATGAATCTCTCTACATATTTTCACATTTATGAATATTTTGACCTATTTTTGATGTTGCTGTAAGCACGCTTATCGGTTGACTTCGTAGCTGAAAAAAGCCAGAAGCTGGAAGCTTTTGTTGCGCTGGGACAGATTTATGTATTCATGTTTAAATGGAGTGCAGATAATAAGCATTTGTGAAACTTGACAGTGGTGTATTAATAAAACACTAAATTTTTTTAATCTTTGGCTTCATTCATGTCCCTTATGAACCTGCCAGAATGGTTTCGAGCGCTTGTGGAATTCTCAAATATGGAGCCTTTTTTGTCCTTCTCTCAAGTGGAATTCGTCTCAAAGCGAAAGGAGTGAATATAAAGAAACACACGCTGTTTCATGCGAAGAGCCAAGCATATACTTAAAAATGTTCCTACCTAAATGCCAAAATGTTCCTACACAAGTATATACTTAGGTAGGTACATTTTAGAAGATGATCATCAAGGGTCATCCGCAACACCACTACTACCACTATAACCGCATACCACCATATTAAATGGTCGTTTTGTATTACGACATAACTACTTTTACTGCCAACCTGAATTGCATAATTTTAGTGGAGTGGCTATAGACCTGGAAATTCCATGGACGGGAACCTGGAAGATTATGAAGTAAGGAAAATAGTCTTACGGGCACTAGCATCTTCTTAATCTAGAAAGGCGTTTGCACCATTATTATCCAACAAAACGATTTCTTTCAAAGGAGTTTGATAAATGATTTTTATTTTCTCCATCTTGAGATAAAAAACCTTGTGATCCAGAAGCGTTAAACACAATAATATATATATATATGCGATTATATATTAATTGCAGTATTGATTGTGAGTCTGTCATTGTTTAGAGGAAATCGTGTTCGTGTCACTTTAATCTAAAGAAAATGTCGCTATTGTTTGGCAAAATAGCGACACTCCGATTTCAAGAACTAATATTGCTTGAGCTCTGCTGCTGAGACTAGAAGAATTGAATGAAGAGTGAGTAAAACGATTCCATTGAAAGGAAAAAAGGAAACTTTGGATTTTAACCATTTTTTTTCATTCTCCATCTTTCTTACTTCCTCTAGAATGTGTCACATAATGGCTGTAGTATATCGACCTTTTAAAGAACAAATTGTGAAGACCGACCTTGGGTGAAGTCTTGAATGAAAAAGAAGCCGGCAACCCATCGCTTCCCTTCGTCCCTTCTTCTTCCGCTCCTTTTGCCTCTTTACTTTTTATAAACTTTACATTACATTGTGAGTCATTACATACTTGTACCCAACCTATATGCACAAACACTTGTTTGCCATCTCATGTTATGTTATGTTCCGGTTTCGCCTTTCGGATAATCGTGCTTGGGACGGTGTGAGATTTACAAAAAGCTCACGACTTGGATTTCTCAAAGTAGGACATACTGTTCCAATAACGCATTTTCTAAAAAAGAACATTCTTTTTTAAAAATCCCTACACTCAATGAAATTTTTGATAAGCAAATACAAAGGATGGTGGAACGTAAAATCAGCAAGTGAAGCGTTAACACGTAAAGCAAGAGTACGTGGCATTACCAGAGCAAATACCTAAAAACGGTTTGACGATGGAATCGCGTATGTCTAAAAAACCGTCAAATTTCATACGTTTGGAGACAAAGTTCCAGTCCATAAATGTATGAGTCTGGAAGGAAAATGCCCATTGAAAACAAATTTGATGTTTGCTGTGTTGAAGCAAACGATGAGGGAGAAAGAAAAGCACACAAAATGAAATTCACATCCTCTGGGGTACGTCTGATGGCGGAACAGTGAGGCATGCATGATGCAGTAATAAGTGGAAGAGAGAGGAGAGAAAGATATAATAGTGTGGGACACATGGCAAAGGAGAAGAAGAGGAAGTGTTGGGCTTATAGTTAGTCCGGAATACCACCCCACCACTACCAGCATTGTTTCATATTCAGCATGGAAACGACAAAATAAGCCAAGCAAGCATTCATCGAGCAGATATACTGCAGAATTACTATGCGGAAAAAAAATATCTTGCGTGAACTGGCTGGAGATATAAAAGAAGAAACTGGAATTGAGGTTTGGAGCATGCTGTGTTTAGAATTATTTTTATTTTTGCAACTTAATGTAAAACAATCAGCATACAATAGGATGAATTTTAGTGAATGGAACAAGGAAAAATATTCAATTTAATTTTGTCCAGTTTATTGTTTTGGGTTTTGAAGCATCCAGAAAAAAAATTGTCTTTCCTATAAGTATGCCTGGATGGAGAAAAATAATAAAAACAAAACATCGCTCTGTTCAGAGTAGATGTGAAGATTCCTCATTTTCTTTCTCACGAACCTTCCTTTGTTGCTTCCTGAATAGCGTCGTTGTGGTTCCCTCAGGTATTAGATTCAAAGGACAATGACTTTTTATGTCTATTCTTATTCCACTACTTTCATCTGTTGTTTGTCAAGGAACGCCAATTACTTTGAATTTTAAACCTTTACTTCTTGCTGAATTTGTCCCTCCATAAAAACGCGAAATTTTGGATGGAGTGAGAGCCACGTGAAATGATTTCAAAAACATGTCCTAATATACTAGATTTTTACCTCGTTTCCAACTATTTAAACATGTAGATGTGTGCCTGAAGTGCTAGAAATTATTCCAGGTAACTTTACCAAAGTACATATAAAACGAGAAAATTTCAAGGACTTATTTACTCGGACTTATCCTCGGTTTTGGCATGATGCAGGAATGAAGAAAAGAATCATTTGAATATATCTAAAACGTGGTGACGATGATAAAGTTTAGTTTTACTTTTATTAAGCTTTGAACACGTTCTTCAAGGATAGTAAACCACATAAATAAAATTACCGTGTTTCGTAAAAGCCACGCAATCGGGAGACAACATGCCAGTAATGCTTACATGCCCATTCATGCGATGCGGAAAAGAAAGCATGCATGCATGCATTTAAATGGAGCAAGATAAGCATCATTTTTCCTACAAAGGTGCCATTTTTCCTTCAATTATTTATAAAAACAGTTTTATTCACTCACCGTCGGCATTACATATCAATCGACTACATTGACAACAATTCATATTATAATAGGTTTGAACTTCGATGCCCTCGGCCTGAACCCCAACATAATAATATAGCCAGATATACCAAGCATTCACCTCACATCTCAAGTTTCATGTGCAACACTATTCAAAGCCATGGCCATAGCTAGCTTTAAGATGACATTATTTTCTGTCAAAGATAGAAAACGCTAGACGAAGGAAAAAAGTCTCGTTTTATGACTGCTTACAATCCAAAAACCAAATTTATAGGTATAGCATGAGCATCAACGCGAACAACAGATGCATTGTTGAAGAAATTAATTTGTTCAAATAAAATATAAATCAACCTTACGAGTTTCTGATTTTCACTTAAGATTCTGACTTCTGACAGAATATTTCCTGCAACTTTAACTCTATGTAAGGCAAGTCAATTATGCGAAAACATAAGAACGACCCTGAACGATTTCTCTTTTGTTTTTAGTGACACTTATTGCAGAGGAGTAATGCAAAGCTCAAATGTAAATCAATGAACTTGTAAAGGAAAAATGAATTCATTCAAAGAGGCATCTCAAGTCCAATAATGATTGGATTTGAGAAACATAAACAGAAAAACTGTATTTCATGACACCCACGAATTATTCTACTGGCCTCATTTCTTACATACGGAAAGTTTAAGTGATCATTTGAAGAAAAAGTGTTTACAACGCATGCATGCAGATCGTTAATTTATACTGAAGAAGGATAATCGGATGCCCCTAACATAGACTTCGTAGGTGGGTGGGATTTTCCGCACCTCCAATCATAACTTTAGGTAATCTACCTACTTTCCTCGAGATCCTGCGTAATATTTTTTTCGTTTTTTATTGCGATTGTAACAGAAGTACAAACTTCGTCTTGGTTTTATCTAATAAAAGCGATGGAACGCAAGAAACATTGTAAAAAAAGAGAAAAAGGATTACCATTACAGCTGGACATGGAGCCGTACTTAATAAAACATAAAATGACTCTTTTCCTGTTTACACAAGATACAATTCTTCCTGAGAGGAAAAAAATTCCTTCCTACTTTCCATTTCTGTCCTTTATGTTTTGTGACTTTTTCTAGAACGGAATCAACGTAGACGAGACGTCGGCGATCCGTAATGTTCGGCTTAACAATAAATAGTGATATTAAAAGTCAAAGATGAGGAACAGTTGAAACTGAAGAAAGTTGCTTTTTTATAAATGAATGATCCAACAAGAGGTTTTGGTTTGAATAAGGTAAAGGTTTGGTTATTTGATTGTTTGCTCAACAAAGTAAAGCGACTTTTTTTGTAGTATGAAAAGATTGTAGCAGCAGCTGCTGCTCAGTGCTCACTTAAGTACACAAACAAACAAAGCTGTGAGACATCTCCGGATGTATGTTTATTACCAAAACCATAAGGTTACGACGGTGCTTGTTGCTCGGTTACCTTGAACAAATGTGAGCCTAAAAAGGCAGACAAAACATAACACTCTATCGCAGTTTAACCTGAATACATCCCTATAAATCTAGTTGTTTTGCCATATGAATTTGGATATATACAATAGTCTTATTGTGTATGTATTTACGATTTCCTTTTACGAATTCATTTCCCGAAATTCCTTCCAATTATGACTAATTCTCATGCAAGTGGTGTCGTGGAATTAGGGTTGAGCTCATTTCGTGTTGCGATTTCTGACAGCTAAAAGCGATCACTTTATTTCCACTGATTATGTTAGCTAATACGTGATTAAGACAATTAACCTCGCATGCGAAATAATGTACAACTCTTTTGAGTTTCGAGTTTCGCTAAGAAAAGCGTGGCGTGTGATGTTGATGTTGATGTGTTTTTGTGCACACCGCAATAGCATTCTCTGTTTGATGAGCAAATATCATTTCTTCAGTTCCAAAATTGTTTCCTTCTGTAAGATCTGTTTGGCCTTGGATAAATGTTTCCCCTTCCGAGGCCAAGCCAAAGTTTGATTTGATTTGCTCAAGTGCATGATGAATCAAATAACGTGATAATCAAATCTGATGTTTATTCTTCTGGGATTGTGACTGTTTCCAAAGGAAGCTCTCAAGCCTAAATGATTAAATTTGATACTTTGGAGATCAATAGAGAGAAAGTTGTAGATTTAGGAAAACCAGAACTCCAAAAGTTCCATATTCCAGGTGGTTTTGCAGCTCAAAGAATAAGAATGATCGAATGATTCAGGTTACCTGCCTGGAAAGAGCACTCTCAACGTTCACTTGTTAAATGAAAATAATCTTTTGCGAAGGTGTGGTTTTAATTAAATCGCCCACGTTATTACACAAAAAAGTTTCCCTTAAGTAATATCATACATCACGTTATGGGACCGTTGTATTCCTATTTTTATTCATAGGAACGTGTATGTAGTATTGGTACCGTCATGAGGAATAGAGAATTTACCCACTAGTAATATACTATTACATATTACGGAATCTTGGAATGAATGTTGCTCGATATTGAGTGAACAATGATGCGCATAATGACTTTGCTCCAATTATTTAAGCTTAAATAGAAGACACGCTTAAAGAACAAGGCTTGTTCACCTGGGACCAGAGAAATCAAATCAAAATTAAAGTTCTTGCAGAATCAGAATAGAACCATATTATAATTAAATTGTAGGACGGAAGGAAAACAAAATTTTTCCTGGACAGGATTTTCCACTACTATTAAAATTAAATGTAGGTGAAAATGAGCTAAAGACTTAATTCCTTCCTTCCATGGACCGGTGCTGGTTAATATCTGCGGATGGTTCTCATATTCATGCTTCTCAATTCTTATACTGAAAGTTCTTATATTGAATCAAAGTTTTCGGACGAAAAAGTTCTCCAGTACTATTTTAGCATCGTATCGTTTTTAGTGGAAGAAGAAGGGTATGGTAGTCAGGTGGTGAGATAATGCAATTAAAGTATGGACAAAGAAGTTGAAAAACAAGTTGAAATGTGATTCCCCTTGGAGATGGAATTATTTAACGAGCATAATGTAAAAACGTGGAGGGAGAGTGGGAAAGTAAGTATGAAATAAAAATTTATTACTCGTGTGTCTAGGTATGTCTGTGTGTGGACCGACAATCTTCGACCTTGCTTTTGCAGGACAGAGGGAGAGTCGAGTGCGAGTGTAACTAGTGTAAGGCGGTGGTGATTGCTAAGACAGAGGTGCTGAAAACCTGCAAAGCAAAAGTGCATTGCCTTGCGTTGGAGTAGCTTGTTATTCGCCATTTGCTTCATCATATTTTACCATAAAAGGAGTATTTTTTCTGTCCCTAATTGAAATGGGGAAGAAGAACCTGAACAAAGTGCTTCGTTTTGGAAGTTGGCATGCCAAGAAAGTCACGATTCATTCCCAACCTCCATCCTTTGCATATTGCCATGAACGAAATACATAGAAAAATATCTCCTTTTACGAAAATCCGTATTTCTTGAGGTCATTACGATGACCTCTCGTTCGCTTTAACGAATTAGATGCAGGGTTTTTTGTCTCTCTCTCTCCGAGCAACCTTTGGCACGACTTTGCTTGGGAGACATACAAATACAACTACACTTGCCTCAGGTGGGGGAACTATTTCAGAATTAATGGATCACATTCGTTCAAATTTAGTTTATCTTGATAAGAAATGAAAAGAAAGCATGTCAACTTTCAAAAACTCATGCGGAACAAAGCAGTTCTTTTTCGAAATTCTTATTCATACTTTTAGATAGGACTGTAGTTCGCCTCAGCAGCACACGGACGGACAAGATATTGCTCGCACACGCATGTAAGATTTCGTGACACAAGTTTTCGTTTTATGATCAATACTGTCTTCATATCATCACAACCATCGCGTCGCATTATATTTGTATCCTGCAGTAGAAGACTCCCGGTATGAAATCGGAATCCACTAATGATTTTGATCACGTTTTATTGAACTCACTCACATCCACTTCTTCAGTGCAAGCAAAAACTAACTTGGATTGACTCTTGAGAGATGTTCCTCATCTTCTACTACTTCATACATTGTCAATTTCCGTCGTCCTTCGTTTTTTTTTACTTTTTCTGTGGCCATCCAAAGTCACCATTACTCTTTTATAGGGGGCTTTAAGCTGACTCATGCATTTCAGGGGAAACATCTACACGCAACGAAGAGACGACATTAAATACGTGGCTTGCACAGTCAATGACAAAAACCAATTGGAGAGAATTCAAAAAAACAAGCTTCCTTCTCTTCAAAGTCCTACATTTTTTTCAAGGAATTGAACGAAATGCAAGCAACTTTCTCGATCAGCAAAAAAAAAAGGATTGCATCCGAGATAGCGAAACGAAGTGTTTGCTTTCTGACATAGATAAAATAGTGTCCAGCGGTAAGGAAAGCGACCTGTGTCCATCCTATTTTCCATTTGTTTGGTATACCTACTCAATTAAGAATAATTCAGAGTGTGCAATCAATCACGGTAAACGGAAACGTATTTTGAAGACGTCTCAGAATTTTCTCTTTCTACTTTCAATACGCGTACATATTTTTAACGGAAATTGTGTATTGGGTCATGCATTCAAGGGAGGTTAGTGGATCTCTGCTTGTAAAATCATAGCGAAAAGTATTTGAAATGGAAGCGGGCGGCATTCTCAAAAGGAAGTAAGTTCACAAGAAACGGAATATGATAAAATGAAACATGTAGTTCTAAATGTGCCTGGGCCTTTTGTACACTCCATTTCAAGTAAATTTTTGTTTCTGCCAACTGTCTTATTTTACCCTCCGTAGTTCCTCATGAAAAGATATTTTTATTTAATGCTTTAGCCTTTTTAGAATTCTTTGGAGAGCCATGTGCACATAAAAAATCTGCTGAATAGAACATGCTAACCATTCAAATGGATTCCATTATACCTGTGCAGCCCATTTTTATCCTTCAGCATTTGAGTCGTGCTGCAAAACATTAGTGCAAATAAAATATGTAGCAAAACCTAGCTAAAATGACCATACGTGTCGAAATTTTCTACAGAGTCTTAAGTTTGCATTTCGATTTTATTACACTTCATTGAAACTCCGTCTGGAATCATTAAAAATACAGAATTAATGAGCACTACAAATGAAGAAAGAAATATACTTTAGATCCTTGGGTCACACTGAACATTATAACGTAACTTTCATTTCAAACAAATACTTATATTGACTATCGAAGAATACAACTTTTTTGCTGAATTGTTTCTCAAGGATATTAGAAGTGTCATTTGTTGTTTTATTAGGAAATTACAATTTTCTTTTTCACAATTATCACAAACCGCGTTCATGGTGGAAATTGTGATAGCAATTTTCTCTCTATCAAACGAGAACATTCTGTTGGATGGATCTGATCTCGCTGACTAGGTATATGGGCATGGTATTCTGCTTATTCCAAAGACAAACTGTGAATTTCACCTTCTCATATGAGAAAATCCTCGTTTCCTTCAATTTCAGATATTGGCTACGTCTTTTTCTCCAAGATTCTGATGAATTATTGATAGGATTGAGGTGAAGCGTAAACATTTATTTATGGTAGTGTTGCTAAACGATGGCACGCACATCCAAGCTGCTTTGTAGATGTGTTTCCATACATCGCATGGAGAATTTTAAAAGCACGTCATAGTGTAGGAGTACACGAAATTCTGAAAACATATTCAGCAAAACTTGCCCTCTAACTGTGTGAGAAACGATTAAACAACTTAGGTTTTGAATTTATCACACGACATTAATGTAAGTGGAAATGAGGGTACATAAGTAAATCGAAATTTCAAGGTTTACATACACATACATAAATCGAGAAAATGTTATTTTTTTCTTTTTTGTTAATGTTTGCCATTATTATATCTGTCTTTTTTCCACCATTAACGTTTAAATAAAACCATTAAACTATTTTAGGAATCACACCATTTCCAATTTGGACAGAATTGCTCATAAAAATTTAATGAATAAATATTTGGTTTTTTATTCAACATATCGTCTCACATGGCGTATTAAGCTAAGGATAAAATCTCAAAAATTTATTACAGACTATTACATAGTAATATTGTCGCTGAATAAAGGAATTAGTTATGATAATGACAAACCTTATTTTCATTGTATTATGGCGCCAGCAATTTTTCCACGGACGTCGTACACCTTGAATGGAAATGAAAAATTAAACCTGAAGATTTTTTTGCCGGAACAGGCATGCATTTTTGATGATACACATTTACAATCCTGTGAAATTATAACGTTGCAATACATTCATTCATTTAGATGAATAGAATTGAGGTGTGGTGTTATTTGTATTTAAAATTCAATCTTCTTGATAGCAAATGCAAAAATGTTTCATTGCTTTAGATTCATCACATCACTCTGAAAAGGCACACGACGATGCAGGGACTGCATTTTTTAGAGTTGTTCATTCAGTAAGACGCTCTAACATTTTGAGTCAAAGTATTATGAAATATTTTTACATTTTCTCACAGCTGTCAAGTATCCATTTCTGGATGTACTTAACTTTCTCGATTACGATTCTTTTTTTCAAAATCCTACAACAAAAATGCTTTAGTGATGTGACTAGTGGGTAGACGGCATATATATAAATTGCATGCCATGTAGCAAAATTTTTATATTGATGTTCCGCTCCTTAAAGTGGCCATGTTGCTTGATTGCACTGACATTCTAAATTTATGCATTGAGTAAAAGGTAACTTCCAAATATGGACGCCAATGAAAACAGGACTTTAATTTTTTTGTTTTCATATCACTGTCATAGGAGATCATAGTCATAGTAGTTGAGCAGAAATTTCGTGTACAGTTCATTAAAAAGATTTATCTTATGATCCTGAATCAAGTCTCTATATTATTTTTTGTATAAGCCATGCAAATACACTTTTTAAAGTGCGACTATATTGAGACAGACATTTGATCTCCTCTTGCTGCCAGACACTCAAATCAGCCAGTTAACAGCTCAGTCACCAGAATTTTATTTTAATTGAGCTTCTATGAAAAGATAGTCACAATGAATTAAAATGCTAATTGTAATCGACAATTTGCCTATAATTGCCATGAAATATGAACCTCCCTTCAAGAAAGAAAACTAAAGTAATTTTAAATTTGCACTTGATGGAATATTTTGATAAGCAAAAGATTGATGAAGTATTTTGCGGACACTGATAAGGACAAGACGTCTTAAGTAAACCAATAGCCACTTATAAGATTAGTGAAAGGCAACAATTGCAATGTCTTTCCTTTCGCAATGACAGTACTCTTTATCCTCTTAAGATGACTCCGTTGATTAATAAGTATATCAGTCAAAACGTATCTTTTTTGTAAACAATGCACGTCCGCATCTTACCGATCTTGGAAGTGTATTTTCTAAATTTATTTTTGTATCAGAGACAACATCAACGTGGATGTCGATCCGTTTTGAAGATTTAAATACTTGCACAATGGTCATATATGTGACAAATGTGAAGGGAGTCGCTATAAATCCGCAGACAGTCGCGATTTTCATCTAGTACTAACCGGTTATACATTTTTATTTGCATTTTACACCTTATGACAGTGTAGAAGTGGAAACGTGAGAGTATATAAATATATTAATAAACTACATCCGCGCATCGGAACAATTGAAAAAATGCTATATATTTATGTATCAGCACCAAACAATAATTAATCTGATTAGAAGCAGTGTCTTGTCATTGCTATAATTTCAAACCTAATTCTAGCGATGTGTCATGCGGTTACCAGTGACTGATATGAATGTTTCATAAAAATCTCGATTTCATAAATAAATAAAAATTTCATAAAAAAAAATATTTTTTAGCTAAAACGCGGCCGGAAGGAAGGCTTAGTCATACGAACTATAAAAATTTACTGAGAAAGTCAGATGGTAATCATGATGGAAAACCCTTTACCCAAGTCTAAAGATCAGTTAAACTGAGAATCACTATTCCTACTAGTAACGACTTCACAATATTATAACGTTTTTTACGAAATAATAAATTCATAACGAAAACAGTTTGCACGGCGGGCATCATTTTTGGGAATTTCTGCAAAGAATATACTAATGGACTTTCTTGATGAATAATCGAGGAACATTTTCTCTTTCACGCATCAAAAGAACAGAAGAAAATAGGAAAAATCTAAAGAATTTATGTCGGCCAATTTTTAAATAGCCTCATAAAGCCCCTTTTCTACCAGGGTGCCAAATAAATGTGAAAAGTAAATGTTGCTCCAAGTTTTTGCGACTGATAAAATCCCCATGCGGCACTGTTGCGGCTACATCATCAATAAAAAAGAAAAGGAAGCTAAGAAAGTTCAACAAAGGAATCCTCTGACCTCTCACTCCACTCTACAAACTTTCATGCTCCGAAATGGAAATCATAGGATAGTAAGTAGGTATCAAGACGTTTGTCATTCCAAAGTAAAATCCGCACGAAAATAATAGTAATAGTAAGAATGATGATGATGATGGCAAAAATAATGAAAGGAATTTTCGAGTCGGGGCCACGCACATGCTTGTAAGGTGAGCTTAATGAAGATTAATTATAGCTCTAAAATATCAGTAACGTCTACTTTATCACATTTTTCTCCTACGTAGCAAGAGCAAATTGCAATATAGGTTCATATAATCAGTTATCATCGCACACAAGGATTGCTATGTATATGTATGTGTCCTTAAAACGTCTATAGATCGTGAAAAGTCGCTCTGGAACGTGACTCAATAGTTAAAGTTCTAAATGGCCATTACTAGAGTGTAGTGCACCAGTGCCGTGATTTATTTAATAGCATCTTTAATCAGCTTAAGTTTGCATGAAACCACACTGATGCACTTTGCACTGACCGTAGAGAATCTACCTTCAACTTTCAAAATGCTATAAATAGGACGAAAAGTTCATTCTTGTCAATTTGATCTATGAATTCGTTAGAAGGTAATAAAGTATCTATTCTTTTGCTATTATTTGCTATAGGCTTCGTATTACTAGTCGATGTAATATGTTCTATTCGAGTTTTTATTGCTGCCAAGATATTTCAGTTGAGTTGAATGGGAAGATATTTCTCGCTAAATTTACTCTTCTTGCGATTGTTCATACGGAAAACATACAGCGATTGAACAGATAAAACGTAAAATCAGAGGAGCAATCCAATATAATATAAGTACGCACGCATATCACACTACACAATTGTAGGCGTAGGTACTGCACGTGCTTGTGTATGGTTATGTGGAATATGATCGGATACGATAATACTTTTTTATTTCCTATCTTTCAAAGGTAAAATGATTGAATGCTCTTAATTTCCTTATAATAATAACCAGATTATTTTTTTCACGAAACGCTGTAACGGCAACATGAAGAGGAAACACAGCGAAGAAAATATGAAAATCGATAGATAGTTCAGACCCATCACGACCAATTTTGCTTGGATTCCAATTTAGTTTAAAAGTATAACTATAGATGTTTAACCATGATTTTTGCACGCTTTACAACAACTAAAGTGCTTCCATTTCATTATATCCCCTTTGTTCTCACTGACTGACTTGATCGTCACGACATCGTTGGAGTTGCAAATATATTACATGAAATCGTTTTTGACAGTGAAATATAAAATTAATTTTACTAGACAGTTAATTGTTGAGATCATATTTTTATCTTTTATTGGATCGCCTCAGCAATGTGATGCATAGTATTTCTTAATTGAAAACTTTTAGTCTACTTAGCAGTGTTTTCTTCTCTAATAAAACTACACGTATAACTACACCATCGCGTTAGTTGGTTAAAGCTGAAAAATTGCGCCAAAGTTTAACGCATGGATCGCAAATGGCTTGAATTAAAATGGATTTGTCGAATGAGTATTCGTTACACGAGAAGAAAGTATGTAATGACTTTTGAAAAGCTTAAACTTCAGTTATTAGGCTCTGTACATTATTGACGACCGAGAAACTCATTGTTGTTGAGTGAGAGGATACATAACGAATCCTTGAAATGAAGGTGTGTAAGTAATTTGTGGAGGCGTTGAGTTGCCATGCATAACAACCTCTTAAAAGTAAAAAGCAAGCAAATGACGATGTGAAAAATAATTGAAAGTAGAAAAAAGTCTTGCAATGCATATGCAGTCTTTCTCACCAAGAGAGAGGTGCAGAGAAGATTAGCATACGCGGCTGTTTCTTTCTAGATATTCGTGAATAGTTCATGCACTTTTGACCATCATGCATGCAGTCCTCAGATTTCCCGTTATGACCACCATATGAAACCGTGCACAATAAGAAACTGCTATTGCGTTTAACATGATACGGGAATGACATGGAATTCGAGAGTTAAATACGAAAATTCGCGTTTTAGCGATTTATCTATATATTTTCGTGTGGAGCATCCGCGCGTAAGCATTTTTTTATAAAACTAAAAATTGTTAACGACAATGATACTTTCATTTCTTTTTACCAATTTCCTTTTTGCTACAACTAAGTAAGGCATATAAAATCCTTGCTTAAATTCTTCTGTTAAAGTTGAAAAACTAAAGTACATAGTTTAGTTTTGTTGTTGTATAAGAAGTCGATAGATTTGCAAAAAAAATCATGAGACCGCTAGATCTTTCGCAAAGCTTACGATTAGTTTGGTTTGCATCCCAGCTGCACTTCATTTGAAAAATATCCTCTTTCTATTTACTTTCAGACATGAACAGCTGCGGCATTTGACGTGTACTTTGTGACATCTTTCAAATAATTTTGATAGAAGGTAATGGACAACTTTGCAAATTTTGTTTTAAACAGTCCTACATCTCCTCCATCCTATTCCGTTTTTTGCCTATTGCATAGACGCGTGCTTTAAAAAACCTTTAGCGAAAGTGAAAAATTTCATAATGTAATGTATCTGACAGCGGGTTTCCTAATGTAAATCGAAAATGAATAAACCACTTTGATAAAACATCATATTCGAGCATATGCATCACTATTAACGACAAAGCAACAAATCCAAAGGCTCAATAAATAAAAGCTATGATTTGCTCATGCTTTTGTTGAGTGAAAGAAATAGAATATAAAAACATATTTATGCAAATGAATTGAAAGTCATTATACTTACGTTTTAAAGCGAAATACAGAATTGCACAATCAAAATCAGATCCATTTTTAAAAATAAGACTGGAATCACTTTGTCAACTTTAGTTATTATTACTTTACTAGCAGTATTCAAGTCAAATTTTACCACTGCATAAAATACTTCACTGAATGATTTCAATTTTTGAATATGGAAAATTGCAATTTAAAAACGCCAGGGTTTATTAAAATTTCATGGACTTTGTTTGATCAAATCTTCACATGATCTGTATAAATAAAGTAGGCCAGCATTAACATGGACCATTCACGCTGGTAATAATAAAGCTGTTAAGCAGCGATAACGACGTAGCTGAAAAGAGCTAACAGCGAAAGCTCAAAAGGGTTAACAGCGAAAGAGTTGTCCCCAGAATACTGATTTAATGTCTGTCAAGTTCCATAG
>JAHZMX010006145.1:0-11661 GCA_027743895.1 Seira musarum | reverse complement strand
CGCTATTGAAATTTCTTACTCAACTTCCTCCGTATTTTTTAACATGGGAGGAATTGCAAGGTTCGAAATCTTACTCAAAATTTAACATTACGTATATTACGAAGCCCCTTTCCTTCCTCCGTATGTCATACGCACATACGGTAAGAAATTTCAACCACGAAGGGGCTTGATTTCACTCGAGCAACATTACACTTAACTAACAGTGACTTTTCCTTATAGATTTGATTGGTAGTGTGATAGGGTTTGCCTTACAATTAAATTTTATTGATGATGTAAGTTAGTCAACAATATTTTGATGCTTTGGTGACTTGATTGGATGAAGGATAAATGAGAGTTACTAGAAAATACATGCAGTAATAATGATGACGTTAGTCTAGCGTGGAGCTGAAACAGGGGTAATATGCAACCTTACCTCCTGAGTTTGCTTCGTTGAAGCTTCTCCAGAAATTTCGAAACGATTATCTTTATGTAATGTGATACAACTGAAGGATATAGAGGTAGTGCCGTTCTGGGCCACGAGAAGTTTCCTGACGTGCGTGTAATAAGTATGGGGAGGTAGAAAGGGAATGCATGTCTTTATTACTTATTCTTCGATTTGCTCATTCGGGATTCCAATGAAGCAGAAATGTTTTTAAGCAAAGGCAATTTCATTGCACACGTTACATATCATACTAGTTGGTTTCATTTTTTTATTTTGCAGAAGGTCTTTGTCTGGGACTGGTATTATGTACATTGTGTTACATAACAAAATTACAAATAAATACAAAAAAATATGAAAATATTAGAAATCGAAAGTGCCATCCATGTTCTTTCAAACGATTTTTCATTGCGGTTATGTAAAAAAAAGTACGTCTAAAAATGACCATTGAAATTTTTGTATTCAATCAGTGTAACATTAATGAAATGTTTCAGAACATTCTAAGAATATTCTGGTTACTGGTAATAAATGTAGTATGATCTAAGCAGACAAAAGTACCTTCCAAATGCGGCCAAGTAATAAAATTTTTTTTCCATTTTAGTGAAAGTGACAACAGCAGCGTGTCAACGAGTGTATATGGTTTGGTAACGTCTTCACCTTCGGCCACCACAACACCTCAAGCCAGTTCGCCGTATGGACATTTGTCCCACCGACACCGTGGGAATAATGGAGGAGGTAGTGGTGGTGGTAACAGTAATCATCACCATAACTGCTCTCATCACCAAAGGCATCACAACCACCATCCCAGTAGTAGCACTTCCAGTAACCATAGTCAGCAAAGCTATTCCACCCATCACAGTCAAGTAAGCAGCATAGGACACAGAAGCATGTTGGAATCCTCACCCTCCCCGTACACTCAAAGCAGACACCACCACCACCACCATCATCATCACCATCGCAAGAGGAAAAGTCCTGTGCCGTAAGTTTCTAACGAATGAAGCGCAATAATATTGCTCTTGTATAATTAATTTATGCCATAGCCTTCAAAACACGAAAAAAAGAGAAATGATGATGATGAGCTATATTCAGCTTGCTTAAAAATTCCCTAATTCGGCAAAAAAAAAGTCGATTACGTTTTCAAAAACAATCTTTAATATGCTAATTCGACCGTTGATTCTCATCGATTCATCCTCTATCGGATTTCGAAACGCAGCATACAAACGACATTGAGTTCAGTTAAGTATAATTCAAACTTCTTGTTATTGTGGCCGATTTCCCTGCCCTGGCCTGGGTTGAAACAAAACGAAAAAAAAATCTTTTGAATCAGTTAGTTGCGATCTTGACAAACTGATTTTTATTATTCATATCTGGAATTTACGAGAAAGTTTCATGACGCAACAGGCTCACCGTTCCCCTCTTCTCTTTTGTATTGTATTTCACAGCACTTTCTTTACTTTCATGGAAAGCGTTCGCTCCTCTCAACAGTCACTATACATATATGTATGCATGCATAAATAGTAGGTTAGGTACCGTACCGTATTGTGCTGAATATTATGTTTTTTTTTCTTTTCAAGAAGGGGATTTGAGATGCTCCCTCCGTAATAATATCATAATTTTTTAAAGGCATGATAATATTTCCCATATTGTCTCAGCATTTTTTTTTTGAAATATATATGCATACTTGAAAAACATGCCCGAATACGACTCTCCTTGATGTAATGATAATTCCATCGTTGTTGTTGTTGTATTGTTTTATCATTTGTTAAAATGATACACGGCACAACTATCAATTTTTACAGTGAAGTATCTCTCTACATCATTTCTGGAAAGCGAGACGTGGATCATTAGTTTTTTCGTGGATAATGCATTATTCATGAATGTTTTTTCTTTAGCTTTCCGTGATACTTTAGTATGCCTTAGCTTGTGTCGATTCAAATCCTACCAAAAAATCTCTCGTAAGAGCTCCTGTCATTTCGAATTTTCAAGATCACTCGTACACTTTTGATAGTTGGAGAGAAGACATTTTAAGAAATATTTATTGCTATATTTCTTGAAAGTGGTACACTCGCTGAGCTAGTGCTTTGGCGAACATGATGAATTAACTACATATCATATATGGATATGGATATCGCGGGTGCTTATTTCGTTCAGAATTTGTTCATTTCTGTCGATTAAGAATATATATGTATTTAAATTCAGAGCAAAGCGGAATTCCAAGAAATGGACTTGTTCTTATGAATTGTTAAATCTAGTAAAGAAGTACTACTGCCTCTTGATCTTCTGAGAAGATATTGTTTTTCGGTGAAGTTACGGAACCTTTGGAAAATTTTGTTCGGATTTTTACTTACCTGCGTGACTTCAAACTAGAAAATTTCGAATAAATTTCGCATTTGACGTGGAAGGTTTCAGAAAACAGAAGTGTGTGGTGCATGTGCACGTTTCCCAAAAACATTAATTATATGTTTTAAAATACAAAATTTCTCATCAGTTTTTCAATCTAGCCTACCTAATTAGTTTCAGGGGTTACGTTTTCGTAATGTAAAACATGGCTGGATAATCTCGGTGAATTGAATTGATTTTGTTTTTTTTTCTGCAAAAAAATATATCTATTTTACGGACTTACGAAGCATGCATTTTTTTCATTGTACACGAATATAATTGGTTCCTGTCTATTGTAATGCGCTTGGTAAACATGAAGGGAAATCAGAAAAGAAAATGAGAACGGCTTATTTCCTTCTTTTTGGTTTGGTTTGCTCGGTTATCATATTACGCAGGAATTGTACTAGAACGTACAATAATATTGAAAGCAACCGGTATTGTTCGTATCGTTGGACTTGGGGACTGGGACCACCTTTATGTGAAACCCCTTTAATGCCAACATAACATCCCATAAAAATTCAAATGGTATTACGTGAAGGCTTACGTAATGCTGAGAATAAATATCAGCATAAAGAATGTATTCAATGCATGAAATGCTAACCAACAAGCAAGGCTATGTCAAATTCGAATTGAAATATTCACGAACCCTGTATCTCAGAAATTCATTAAAAGATATGTACGCTTTCAGTTTGCAATCTTGAATCCGGACAGTCTGGAAAATACTTAGAAGGCGATGGCGCAACAAAAAATGAATAAAGTTCATTCTGAAATGCGTGCGTACGTGATCTGAGGTAAATTTATTTTATCTTTGTGATCATACTACAGGGTTGCGGAAAGCGACATGGATGACGATTCTGAAACTTGCAGTTCACGAAAAACACTCACCCCTACGGACGACAGTTCGAAAAAGTAAGTTGACTCACTGCCAGTTTCGTTTTTGAATTTGATTTATTCTATTTGAAAGATTGTTCCACAATTATAGTAAAATATTTATATATTTTTCATTTGCATCCCTTTGATCTCAAATCGACCATAATGGCTTTTCATGCGAATACTTGAGTGATATAACTTTTACTCTAGATTTTCTGAATCCATAAATCTGTTCAGAAATATGAAAAATATGTGCACATCCCTTGGGGCAAAGTGATCCAACACAATAAATCTCTCATGTATAGCAAGTTCTATTGTATGCATTCTTCATCATGTTCATGTGGTGTTCGTATGCAATTACATACCTAACAAACGAAGTGTAGACGTTTGGACTACATATTGTGGCTGCAAAATGATTTTTGAAAGAAGAAAAATTCATTTAATAATTCTGATTTTTCGAGACAATTTTTTCTTTCCTTCAACTAACTATGAAGGTAACGTAACACTAATTTAACGCTTGTGTGCAGCAGTTAGTTAAGGGCATTTCCCCTCATTGTTTTCCAATATGAGGAAAAAAATGTAGGAGCATTTTAATTTGATCGACACCCAGCTACCTACAATACTTATTTAACATAATTAAAGACGGATTCACCCAACCTTTCACTTTTAATTTGGAAAAAAAATGTACGACAGAAATTTCAATTGATTACGCTTCACCGATTCATCTCGTCATAAAAAATAATTGATCCTTCCAGTCAAATGAAGTCCTTGGAATATATGAATGTCGAATGGCGCTTGAATGCATGAAGAAACATAACGCCTTCGGTGTAAATTTAATTACTGCTGTGCAATCATATTTTAAAATAATATTTTTCTTGCTCATCATCATCATTAAAATTAATAACAATAACTGGCTCCCTCAATATTCGATAATAATTTGGAATGATAAATGTAGGCAAAGCATGAATAGGGGAACAAAGGACTTTTATGACGCTGTAGAGTAATGACAATACACTTGTCAGTGCTTTTCCCGTAAATAGTAAGCAAAAACATTTGGAGGAAATCCCATCATTTGCAAGAAAGGATTGGGATCCCAATTTGAAATTAATAGTTTTCGTTATTTAGTTTTCTAAGAAAATGAGAACCGTCATACACATTACTGAGGTTTATTTGACTGTGAATGAAAACCCATTTCAACTGTTTAAGTAAGATGAAGCCAGACGTGTATTGTACGTCATGTCACTTCTTCACGTCATGCACACGCACTCCAAGAAATATGAACCCTGCAGTGTAACATTATTAGGATTATCGTTTCCGCAAAATCATTCCAAAATAAACATTTACCTGTTATTATTATTTCGCTATTTTTGGCTACTAACACTCTTAACAGCTTGCTCAAGACGCATTTCCAGATTTCTCAAGTACCGTTACCATTACATATCAACATGTGCTTCTCAAGTCTCGACATCATACCAGTGTACATTTTTAAGAATGAATTTTAGAACCCATTTACAAATATCGAGTCAAATATAGACATGGAGCTCACTTGCAATTTAATTGTTTTTCCTGTTCGCTCACCATAAAGATCAACAATTGCATTACAATTTTTTCTCCTGATTTTTTTTACTGCCCCCATAAGTAATTATTTCATCTATTTTTATACGTAAGCGTACGTAAGCGAAGTTATTTTTATCTGCATGTGCCTGCATTAGAAACAGACCTTACGAAAACGCTCATTTATGAGCAAGGCACAGAAACAATACAATCTAATTATTACGACCATACTCATCATATTGCCTTAATGGCCATGATATTTAACAAAAAAACCATTTAAGGTAGGTTCCTCGGTGCTGAGATGAATCCTTCTACATTTAATACCCAGTAAGATGAAGACAAGTATAAAAAATATAATAAAGTCGTTCTAAGCCTCTCATCAAACAGAGGCTGAAGTTTTTTGGTTTCGTTTCATCTGTTGTACATTTTATTAACTATGTATGTATTTCCAAAAATTACAAATTCTTGGAAACTCATACTTACTATTTGTAAACCTCCCCACTAAAGTGGACATCAATTCCTTGCCTGAATAAGAACGAATTGAATTAATTTATATAGTGTAATATTATTTGATATACTACATGAAATAACAATAGAGAATTTCGGTGAACACCAGAGACCATTATAATTAGAATAAAAAGAGTGTTAGTTAGTATATATATCTAGTAGTTGTTATGAGAATGATCTTATATCACTATTGTTACCGTCATGTCATGTTTCTTACAAATATTGTATTTTATACTGTGTCGTAAACGCAAGTAGGAAAGATATAATTTCATAGGTCAAAGAAGGTCGAGGTCGTAGGTCAGTCTTTGTCTTCGTAATATACCGGTGGTCATACCGGTCATATAGGTCATAAGTTACGTCTTCACCTCCGTGTCATACCGATCGTCGTAATGTAGCTCTGAAAGTGAGTTCGTATTGTTTATGAAATAAAGTGTTTAAATTTATGAATGAACGAGTCGGATCTCGGAGTCATTTAGTAATCATCATCTAGCTTATCATCATTCCGAGGAGGAACTGAGTGATAGAACAACCTTCCCATAAAAGTAGTACTTCATACTACTACAATCACATCACGATCACAATACCTTACGTCAAAAACTTTGCAATAGATCTAAATAAGTTTAAGTTTTCTACGGGGGACAATTTGTAAGCATGCTTCATATTCTATATATATAATCTCTATAGAGCTCATGGATTCTGCTCTGATCTGATCATTAGAGGAATTTCTGTGCCAAGGCAAGGAAAGGTAGAAGAGTGGATGCCTTACTTGATGTTAGTTAGTTATGTAATTGGAAATTCAATCCGATTGAAAAGAAGATGTAGAGGGGGAAACGGAGAAATGCATTGTAGTTGTAATGAGTATTAGTTCTTCATTTTCATCAGTCTTCCCCTTTTTCAGTCATCCTAGTCTTTCTTTTCCTTGCTGTTATTCACTTCGCAATTATATATGTTCGTGGCAAGTATTGATGAGAATAGGTATGTATGTTTCTTTAAGATTTAAGGGTTATTCATGTTTAAAATATGTACTTTGCTATACCTGACCTGAATACTCCTTTCAGAATTACGGTTTCTTTCGGTAGCCAGAATATGATGAAATTTTCGAAGCTTTCCCTTCCCCCTTATTTTTTAACGCATTTCCATAGATTTTACAAGGAAACTGTAAAATTCCATTTAGAAAAAATCAATGCGTGATATACAGTAATTATTGTTCATGATTAATTAAAAATGTCAGAGTAATTGCCAAGATTAGGGAAGAGCATAAAACATGTTTCATTTCCCCTGACTTCAGTATAGTAACTTCTTGTCTCACTCAAGTCCCAGTTAACATAACAGCATGTTATATAACAATGCTTGCCTTCCTAAAAAGGAAAAATGTGATTCTGTAACGGAAGTAAAAGATAAAATCAACTTATTTTCTTGAGATATTTTGATTAAGATGTGAGCTTTTTTCTTAAAATAAGATTTCATATTGCTTAAATGTTGGAAGTCCGGAATTCGAGAAAAAAATCGCATTGTATTTGTAAAAATGGGGAGCTTATTGTGTGAAGATGAGTGCTTGCTTTCATTTCAAGATGCAAAGAACAATATTGTTCTTCTCTTTCCATTTTTACAGGATAATGTTGGAAGGAAACAGGATCAGAAACAAAAAAAAAGAGAGAAAGTTGGTTACTATTTTTTTGAGACAAGCAACCTTAGGGGGCAAAGTGAGCATACATCATCGTGCTGATGCTGTTCCATTTTTTTGTTCGCTTCGACGGAATCAGTTCCCTGCTGGAGATTTCTAATTATGCATGCTAAATATAAGGAAAGCATTCTTTTTCGATGTCATTCTTTTAAGGTTATGGCTACCACCTAGCAATTTACTCACCCACCCGTATACCATGTTACTAGTGCATTGCATTGGAGAATTAGATTTTAAGAGATTTTGGTTGAATGTGAAGGAAAACAATTTGATGATGACTTGTTTTACAATTTCCATGAATTCCAGTCTGCGGAGGGATTTCTTTTCGTCGTGGGATGTGATCGTGGGCGTCTACTGTACGTTTCAGAATCAGTTTCTCAGGTACTCAACTACTCACAAGCAGACCTTCTTGGCCAGTCCTGGTTTGATATTCTTCACCCAAAGGATGTAGCGAAGGTCAAGGAGCAATTGTCATCCTCTGATTTGGCCCCACGGGAAAGACTGATAGATGCCAAAAGTAAAATAAACATTTCATTTAATGTGCTTTCTTTCACCACACGAATTCAAAAGACTTTGTTTGTTTTTAATGAATGGCTATAGGGTGGCGTTCGTTTTAAATTGTGAACTGAAATGAAAAAACGGCAATTTGAAAAAAAATGGAAAATTGGTTCAGGTGCTTTTGATTAAACTGGTTTTTTAAACAAAAAAATATTGGTTTTACAGCAATGCTACCGGTGAAAGGAAACGTTCCTCAGAAAACTAATCGACTTTGCCCGGGAGCCCGAAGATCTTTCTTTTGTAGAATGAAATGCAAAATGTCCTCTGTTGTGAAAGAGGAGGCCGATGCTAGCTCTTCTTGTCAGCGGCGAAAAAAAGCTTCTTCGTCTGGTAAGTGCCGCAACACTTTTTTATTTCTTGTTTAATAAATGATTATAATTCACGTAAGTGCGCATACTTTTTTTCGGGGACGAGTTCTTTGGCACTCTCTCATTACTCTTATTCATAAGATATAAAAATCGGGTGTTTGGAGAAAAGGATTTAGGAGGTTCTGTAATTTAATTTTATACAGTTCAAGAATCGAAACTTTGTTTTGTTGGTTCAAGTGTAACTTTGGTCAAACCTTAAAGGCATCTCAAAATTCTGTCCATGGACCACTATTTCACTGTGTGCCCTTGAAATCAAGGTGTTCTTGGAATTTGGTTGAGGCGTAGTACTTATACAAATATACCTATGCATATAGTTTTTTTTGTAATATGAACTTTGATATAGTCTCACATTATTCTTGGAAAAGGTCCTTCTCCTTCAACGAAAATTGACGAACAATAATGTCTGTAAATACAGGAACAATGCAAATGAGAGTTATTAAGAATGTGATAAATTAAATGTTATGCTATTTTAACCTTCTAATTGTATTAAGTATTCCCACGACTTGTTTGTATTTTTAGAGAGAAAATACATTGTGATTCACTGCACCGGATACTTAAAATCTTGGGCGAAAATCGGTTTAGACGAAGCTGAAAGTGAAACAGAAGATCCATGTAATTTATCTTGTCTGGTTGCGGTGGGGCGAATCTTGCCACCCATTACGATGCCGTCGCCGTCCATAAAATATCGTCCAATTTCATTCATCTCTCGCCACGCAATTGATGGAAAATTTGTGTTTGTTGATCAAAGGTATTTTGTTCATTTTATATTATAACCGTTTCAAATTTCATTTCATTAATTATTAGTACACAACACAACCAGTGCAACGATTTGTACGCGTTGTTGTTAAATGAATAGTTAATAGGAACAGTGGTAAATATTTTCAGGGCAACGTTGGTAGTTGGTTTTTTACCGCAAGAGCTCTTAGGGACGTCAATGTATGAATACTACCATAACGACGATATTGCAGCTATTGCGGAGTCTCATAAGGCAGCACTAACAACGAAGGATACAGTTTCCATCCAAATATATCGCTTTCGTTCTCGAGATAGTACTTATATTCCACTTCAGTCTACTTGGAAAGCGTTTAGGAATCCCTGGA
The DNA here is from genome assembly GCA_027743895.1 of Seira musarum. Lineage (NCBI taxonomy): Eukaryota > Metazoa > Arthropoda > Collembola > Entomobryomorpha > Entomobryidae > Seira > Seira musarum. Next base: position 2,226 of record JAHZMX010006145.1, on the reverse strand, counting down.
CAAAAGATATTGAATATATTGTTGCGAAAAATGTTCTGGCCAGGTTAGATGTTTATTACTTACGACTTGCTTACTTTTGGGATTATGTTTTATAAATTATTTTCCGGATTTAGCTTGCATTTTTCACAAGTTTACATGATATGTATACTAGGTCGGATTTGGTAAGCACGGAAGGTACAATCATTAAATCGGAAACATTCCAGAGTGGTGACTTTGAATTTTTAAATGGTGAGTTGCGTAAACTGTTCGAGCCACTTTAATTTAAACATTACCATTTGGCTTAACCAATCCCAAAATATTGCATGTATTGTAACCTTTACTAATAGGGAGCAGTAACGGAAACGGTGTGGGAAGGGAAATACAACGACTCATCAGTACCCAAGTACCTGTTCGTAAAATTGGCGAACAAATTGCAGATGAGGTAAACACAAATAAACGCATTATTTAATCTAATACTTACGGAACCCATGTCTAGTTTGGCCAACTTGCTAATTTGACTCTCATGTGGCTTAATAGATAATTGAAAATCAAAGGCGAAGTGATTCTTCATCTAGCAATAGCCCTGTATCCGCTTTGGATTCTACTAATGTGAGGCCACCGTCAGCGGATGTCGCGCTGCCAATACTTTCACCAGCACCTACTTTGGTCAATCTGGGCGGAGGAAGTCAACAATCTTCTCAACAGCCTCAATCATCGCCCCAGCCGCAGTCCGTGATGCCATTATCCCAACAACAACAACAACATTCTTCGGTGTCATGCTCTCCTGCTAGTCGTCAAAGTCCAGCGGACGGAGAAGGGTCGTCGGTGTTACATCTGTCAGGTTCGAGATCAGGAAGGAACTCTCCTCAAAGTATGCAACTGGAAGCACCAACTGACCCTGTGGTAGGTGCTCAGTCAGTTCATACACAAAGCCCAGTGAACAACAATACTAACAATAATGCAAATCGACCTGCCCGAGTAAATGGGAATAATAATACATTTATTCGAAGTCCACCAGAAGCACTGGATGAAGCAGGTATTACCATGTTAAAATGAAGTCTCATGTTTGGCCGACTTACAAAATGTACCTGATTTCATACCATTTACTTTTATTTTGTAGATGATCAAATGTTGTACATGATTGGGGAATCCGTATTAACCGAGTCTCCTCAGCCTAATGGAACCGGGGACGGAAATGATGAAGCAGCTATGGCGGTTATAATGAGCTTACTTGAAGCGGACGCCGGTCTTGGTGGACCTGTCGACTTTTCTGGGTTACCATGGCCCCTTCCATGACCAGACGATTCTCAATAATTACGGCAAATTTTAGGAAACAAAATGTAGTCGTATGTCTTTTTCGGATTCGTGGAGTATTTCATCATCGCTTTGTTTACTTAAAAGAGCCACCCACTTCATAGCATACGTACATATTGTAAATAGCGTAGCATCAATTTTCCTCGTAATTATTGAAACGTCATCGTCATTTATCTTTAGCATTCATGTATATGTAATGTATATTTAAGAAGCATTTTAACCTCTTAAGAGTGAAATTTAAACTGAAGAAGGAAAAAAATGAAAAGGGTATCTATCAACTTTATTTAGAGTTCAAATCATAGCTCATCGATAGTAAATTACGAATTCAAATATGTAAAAGGATCACCCATACATAGGCTTCGATGGACTGCACGTATGTGGCAAAACATTTCAATTTCCTTTTTCTACTTTAAAGAGAAAACGTCATCGCTATGAATAAAAACGTCAGAGAAAAATGTATCATACAGTGTAACTTCTGAATAATTGCCTTCCGAATAATTGCAGTCTCCTTAAAGTTGCAGGGGTTGTTCCCGCCTTTCGGTTTTGCATGCATTTTACCTTCTGAATAATTGCACCCCATATAGTTGCGTCTCCGTATAATTGCTCCTATTTTTACTCCCCTTCCATTAAAAAATACCTCCTTTATAATTGCTATTGCATTTTTTGCTCGTGTGGACAGTTTCTGTTCAAGCTATGTTTCCAGTTTTTACAAGTCCCTATCTTAAACATAATCTACTATGCAAAATTTATACAGCACAATTCAGATTTCACTATTATATCAACCTTGTAATTTGAGTGTGTATCATATCACGCTTTAATTTTTTATGTTTGTTCGATCAGATGTGTAAAACTTCCTTGTAATTGACAATAGCAATTATATGGAGAGTCTCTCAATAACAGAGTCTCTTTATAATTGCTAATTTAAAATTCCCG
>JAHZMX010006144.1:0-10479 GCA_027743895.1 Seira musarum | reverse complement strand
ATCATTACGAAATAGGCTCAAGGTACAGAAATGAGTTGTTTCGTTTAACTAAATTTTTGTATCTATTGAAATTATACAATGAATTGAGTTTTCAGTGTAGGAAAAAGAACGTACGTACCTAGACTTAAAAACAAAAATTACGCAGTCAATCATGGAAATTTCCCTATTAGAGACGAGTATCTTATACAGGAATTTCTATATAGCGGTTCATCTATATTAGGTACGAAAAACCTTTCCCCCTGGGGTCATCTTATATGGAGATATTACTGTATGTATGTATATGTATTCCAAATGTTTATGTTGTAAACAAATGCATATTCTGACTGAAGATATGTTCGTTACAGGCGGCGTACATCAACCTTAATGCCCGAATAAAAAATACCGTTGACAAGTACGTAAAACAGCAAGTTTTCAAAAAAGATTTGGACAAAGTCAAAACTAGGGAAGGAATGAGGAAAAAAATTTTGGAGTAAGGAAAAAATTACTTATGGCATATTTATACACACTGCAAACTACAATTAATTTTATTATGGAATGTAGCGTCAAAGTACCAGAAGAGAAAGAATTATTTCATAACTATCTATGTAATTTTCAGAACGCCCTATTTTTCCAAAGGAATCGAAAGCGTAGTAAATCAAATTCTCATCCCTAAAATTAGCACCTTGATTCGTCCAAAGATTGAGGAAGAAGTGTGCAAATACCTGAACATTGACCAAACAACGGAGATGAAGACAACTGTTACTGAATCGTCAGAAGCTGCCAAGATGAAATCAACGTTTGATAACTCAGATGCTGAAGTCGACCTTAAAAGCAATGTTTATGGAACGTTGCAAAATCAAGACACTGAATTTGAAAAACATTCATCAAGTCCAAATCAGTTTGAGCTCCTCCGATATATCAAAGAAGAACCTGTTACGCCGGATCAGAGCGATTCGAGAGTTGAAGACATGGTCATCGATGATAGCAGCTCTTCGAGTCACATATCTTCAAAGATATCTCCAATCACTTGCGCTTCTTCGCCTCCTAGTACCCGCGAAACACCCAGTAGGTTTGGACCCTCATCGTCATTCGAATATGATCCGCAAGCAAGTCGTAATAGTTTGATTGCCAATAATCACACAAGAGTTTTACCTGACACTCGAGTTCCGCCACCTCCACCACCACCACCTCCTCCATTATCTGCATCCTCCATAATGCAACTGCCTGACATGAGTAAGCCGCCGCCGTCAATGACTTCTAACGCTGCAGTTTACAGTCACCATTTGCATTATGCGTCACTAGGTGTTATGCAACCGTCTCAAACTTTGTTAAGTCAAGGAATTACAATGCCTCCATTACCACGAAATACAAACGTTGCCAATTACATTTTACCTCCTTTACCTCCTGAGAGTAATGAAGCTCCACCTCCTCCGCCGCCACCATCACCACCGAAAGAGCCTCCCGCTCCGCCTCCGCCACCTCCTCCCCCTCCTGAGGACGATGAAGCTTGCTCCTCTCCGCCGAACCTTTCAGGTACTGGCAAGGGAAATACTAGTCAAGTGACTGAAATGTGGTGTGACTCGCATACACAACTATCGGGAACAAACGACAGTGATGAGCCGCTTCCTCCAGGTGAAGAACCGGAAACTTATTTTTCGCAACTGCGTTCAAAACCTACAAGCTCTCAAGTAAACGAACCAAACCTAGGCTTAAAAGCGTCGAACAACATTTGTAATGATTCGAATACGGACGTTGATATTGAAACTCCGGCCTCTAAAGACGAAGAAATGGAAGACGTTGACGAAGACGAAGAGATTGAAGAAGATTCTGAGGAGGAATCTCCAATGTTTGAAAAAATTGGCGAAGTGTCGCCTCCAAGGGTGATAGACCTACAAAATTCCGAGCTAGTGCAAGAACTCAGCAAAGAATTACTAGCTAGTTCTAGTAATTTCTGTCATTCTGAGGGTGTAGAAAATCAGTGTCAAAGTTCCTCTTCGAATATAAATAAATCTCCAGAGAAAAGGTTCGGCAGTGACAAAGAATGCCGTTTCCTTGAGCAAATCAGAAATCTTGAATACAAAGTCTCTTTTTACAAAAAAATTCCTGATTCTTGATGCGGGAACCCGTACTTTTCTTCTAAGTAGTTATAGTATGTATACGAAAATACGTTATATTTTAATTAATTTATATATAAATGTATGACTATGACCATTTTGTATTTACTAAAAGTTTTTTTTAAGTATTCATTGGACGAAATATATAAATGGATTGACTTTATATATGAAAACATTTTAAATACTAATATTTATAAGATGTGTAATTTTATTTTATTGAATACAAATAAATTATTTGTATCATCATAACATTACAATTAGATTTTTTAGTGTCGAGCAGTTAATCTTTTCCTCGCGTAGCTCATGGCATTATTCCGCATCATCATATGTCCAGGACTTGTTAAGGACACGATAAGAGAGATCAGAAGTAACCAGTGTACCTTTAAAAAAAATAAGTACATCGTCTTGTCACTTCGTTGATATTGTGTTGTGATTTTAACGGCGCTGAATCCGAATTCTTATAATATGAGTTGCAACGACAAAATTTATTTATTTATGAATTAAGTATTAATCGTAGGTATGTATGAACTAAGCTATTTTTCTGCTTTATTTATTACTTATTACTTATTACCTGCGAATATGCCTCGTTCGATGATGTCATCCATTTCATGACTGGGTATTGAACGAAGCAAAAAATTGAGATAACTGTAGTGAATATCCCGTTAAGTATGTTAAATTCCTCCGCTGGAAACCTATTAAGGATTTAATACATGCTTCTTATTTTGAATTTGTATAAATTATGATTGTCTTAAGTAAAACTTTAAGTATAATAAATTTAAATTACGTATTCTGATTGAAAACAAACCTGAGTCGGATGTATGCAGTGCATGAACCAATTATTGCTGGTCTCCCAAGTGCAATGAGAATTAATGATATGTAAACGGCTGGCTCAGTAAGGAACATCTTACAGATCATTACAAATCCAAGACAAATGGTGGCCCCAACCATTGCAAACGTTGGTGCCTGCATAGTATATGCCATTTTCTCAACTGCAGTTCGCCCTGGAAGTGAAACTTTTTGTTGCTGTAGGGTCTTTTTAACACTCATCGAAATCATCCACACGATTTTTGTCATTAAACAAAATATATAACGTACGTTTTTTCGCCTTTTGAATCATGGTATCAGTTACCAAGCCACTAAATGGGATAAAAAATGGAGCGACAAGACAGCAAACTCCAGACATTTTTATGTAGAACGATACTAAATGACCCAAAAAAAACCGAAATATGTAGCACGTGAAATCCTGAGTAGCCTTTAAGCAGAATAAACTTTGAAATTTCTTACTGTTTGATATATCGTCTGTGATTTTAGCGGCCCAGATATTCAGCGTAGAAGAATAAAAGAGTACCAAAAATAGATTGATGAAATGCCAATACATGTGTAAAATACCAGAGAGACTGCAAACTGAATTTAGGGCTCCTATCAAAATGTTTTTCCTGCTATATTCTGTCTTCTCCGTACGCTTATCTGACTCTAATGAAATGAAATGTTTTTAATTAGTCATTTACAAAAATTCGGCGCTGGATTTTGTAGATCAAACAACTACAACTATTAAGTACCGTCTTCGTCATCATCTTGATCTTCATCATTTTGGGAAGATATTGATGTGCTTAATTGTTGCTTTGATGCACCCTCCGTTTTCGAAGTGGCATTGGAATTTCGGGACTCATAGCTTTGTTCTGTTACCGCTACGTTCCCATCCTCATGTTCATTTATTTCCTTCTCATTCTCAACTTCAATTTTAAACATGGGCATAAAAAAAGTTGGAATGTACGTCAGAGATGCAATTATTCCGCAAACCAGAAATATTGTTTTCATGGGTAGCGTGGCCTCATACAGTATCTACTCCGTATAAAAAATATTCCTGGTAAATTGCACAACAAACTTTTAAAAACTTTCATTCTCTCTTTTACCTGCATTAGGATAAAGAAAGTAGTTGATACAGCGTAAGCTGAGCTGTAAGACGTCAAAATCGTGGCTCTATATTGTGGAAGCAAGTCAGCAAACTGAAACGCGCTAAATCTTAATTGATTGGAACCCAACGCAATCAGTGTCATTGCGGGCCATAGTAGCCATGATTTTTCTAAAATACACAAGATTCAAGTCGATTCCATTTTGGTATTTCAAATTCAGTTAAAAATTATGTTTTCATGAAATCCAAGCATATATTATATGTTTCGAAGTAAATACCAGGGGACGTCAGAGCAAGAATCACGAATCCAGAACACAACATAGTACTGAAAAAAGATTAAAATAATGGCTTTTGCATTTTTATATAAAACGTGGATTTTATATATGACCCTATAGCTACATCGACTTTACAAGTAGGTATTTACGTTCCTGCTAATCTCGTCAGTCTTAAACCTAGAACTTCCAATGATACGCCGATGAAAATTGCAGTTATGCCATACGCAACTGCAGCAAATGTATAGACCAATGTCATTTCGATTCGCTGTTCATCGCAACCAGTATTTTTCTGTCGGAAAGAAAAGTCATTTCCTTAAAATGTATATGCTACAGACATGTTGCTCAAAGTTATTTTTTGAAATCTTACTTTTCCATGCAACATGAGAGATTCATTCATTTGAGATATTGCTTTAAATTTGTCAGTATCATTATTCCCCAAGGCACTGATCCCCTTGACTTCCAAATCATTGAATGAAGAAGGTGTTGTAAGAGTGTACGAATCCGTTGGGCAAACGTATCTTCAATATGAAACGGAATTTTTTAATTATGTGTAGGTAGGAAAGTATATGTACATGTAGATAGATAGGATTACCTATAAACTCCTTCTTCTTGCAAAATCAGTAGAAGGCTTGGCCAACCAAACAGGCAACCGCTGAAGAACAAAGACTCGATAAATCCGTAGGTGATGATGAAATATTTTCGCCATTGCTCCATAGTGAAAATTGAAAATCCGTTATCTAAAATATTCGAACTATAAGTTTTCGCCACGTGGCAACAATGATATCAAACACCAAATACTTAGATGCAAGAAAAAATTGTTAAGAAGAACACGCAATATAGAACATAAAATTTGACATGAATTTGAATTTGTACAACGTGGAACAAAAGAAGTGATGCAATACATTTTATTATTCTCAATGGACGCAATAAAATCTGTTTCTTCGAAAAAACATTAAGACTAAAGTAAGTATATTTAGCTAGGCCTCGGTTCACTCACATCATTGCTTGTGTTCATTCTAGGTTCTAGTTGGAAATAAAAGTAATTCATAAAAGTCATTCATAATAATAATAATGCTTTCAGGTTTAGATCAATTGGTATGATTAAAAATAAACGCTTAAAATGAATCAAATTAGCAATGCTAAAGAAGAAAGAATGAATTTATTTTATTTTCCAGTAAAGCTGCGTTGCAGTCTGAGCTGTTTTATCTTGTGCACCCACAGAGATTAGACACATGCTATGCTGTATCAATTTTCCCTCACTTGTTAAATTATTTTCTTATCTGCGACAAGAGATATCCATCAGATTAAGCTTTTATTGTAAAACTTGAATTAAGAACCAATCGGATGTTCAGTTAAACTAATTAATTAATAGGGGGAAGGGGGTATTCATAAAAAGACAAATAGGTACGACAACCATGTATTATTTGTGTGAATAATTTGATTATTGTTTTGAATGTAAATGAAAAACCTATAAAAATAAGTTAAGCAACTTTTGAATTAATGAAAATGAAAATGAAAATTTCAATGATTAACATTTCGTCATCTTTTCAGATGAATGAGCCGTTAGGTTATGACCATGATTTACCACAATATTTTAACGTGAAGGATGGCAAAATTGATGGGAAGGTGTTTATTATAGATTTTACGGCATCCTTTTTTACATTTATGCAAAACGTAAATATGGCCATACAAAAGGCATGGTGTAGCTTGTGGTGCACGTAGTACACAATTAAACGAATCTCACTATCAATATCAAAATCATTGTTTACCGCAATTGAAGATAGCGATTATGGTTGGAAGAGAGTGCTTTCCAAGTTTCAGGAATATCAATGAAACCTTGACCTGGTAGTATTTTCTATTAGATCGGCCCTTTTAGCCTTACAAGTTACAAAATAAATTAGACCAAATCTTAAGCTTCAAAGTTAGAGAAATTGCTGGACCTGACTACGGACAATTAAAATCTTAAGCTAGAAGTAGAGTGTGAAATATGACATTCTGTATTAAAGACATGAAATGCAAAAGTAGTTGCAAATTATCTTAATTCCAATCAAACGAAACGAAACCAATCACGATAGATCGGTATCACATTATTTGGTATATATGCACAGGTAAGTAAATAAATGAAATTATAAAACGTCAGTTCAACAAATTAAAGGCTTATCATCGCATCACGAGACGACGACACAGACAAGATAAATAATATGATGTTATGTTTTTAAAAAAAAGTAATTCTTTTTGTTATGTTTTTAACATAGACATGCATGTGACGAATTTCTTAACGATGGAACAACCCGAAGTGCAAAGTGCTGATCCCGAATTGACAAGCTGAATTTTGCAAAATATGCACCACTGGTAAACATGATTGTGTGAAAAATGAATAAGCTCACCCCTTAGTTTTACCATTAATTTTTAAAAGTTTAAAAATGTTTTAAAAAGAAATTTAAAAATTTTCTTATGGAGTTTAACATGGAGCAAAGGGGTGGCCCTTACCTCTTTTTTAAAAAGTGGGGTATATTGAAACTGAAGGGGAAAAGTGTAAATAAAGCATGAAAATCTCCAAATTTAGAGCAAAGTCAATAGACGTATGTGGGAAATGATGATTCAAAGACTTGTAACGCATTCTTTTAAACAGGAAATTTCATAAGAAAATGTAAAAAATCCCGTGACGAAGAAAGTAATTTTCAAAATTGACGATCAAAATTGAGAGGTGAGTTAACTCACTTTGCATACAATCATGTTTATCAATACTACATATAATGCGAAATTCAGCTTGTCAATTCGGGATTTGCACTTCGGGTTGTAAGTGCAACCAGAGGTTTGAATAAATTAAATGATGAGACATGTCCCAAATAGTAAGAGTGATTACCGCAAACGAAATTACAGACAGAAACCAAAATATGTAGGTAGTATAGTTTTCGGTTTTAAGTCATGGAATGTTTCATTTCTCCCCAGCATTTGGGGAAAAATATTGCAATGGTATCTTTCATAAGTACTAAGTGCAGCAACAAAAAAAAAGTAAACTCACCTTTAGCAGGTCCGTTGTTACTTGCAATCAAACGTGAAGTAATAAGATGCGAAATTTTTCATAAGTTTAAAACTTTTATTTTATGCGAAACTTGAGATTGATAATCTCTAACGTACTCGGAACAGAATAAATGAGAACAATGGATTTAAGTAGATATAAGTAATTATTTTTATTGCACGAGTCTACAAATTTTCGTAATTTCGAATGAAATATTATACATACATAATTCGAAGAAATCACACTAGCAACATCATGCTTCTACGTGGCACTATTTTCTTTAGGTATGTGTGCATTCTACCATTATACTACTTTTGTAGCTTCAACTTCAAATATCAGAATTAACTATTCAATTCGACTAAAATATTAATAATAATTTATCGTTTAACTACCCTGGATAAATATATGGATTCTACACTACTTCCTCTTTATTTTTTTATCTACCTAAAAGTTAACAACAATGCAATGACAAGGAAAATTTGTACATCAGCAATAATATACGCAATGTACTGCAATACACAATCTGTAAAAGCGATTAATATTATAGCTTCTTTCTGACTACCACCAAAGATTTGGGAACTCTCGAATCCCTTTTGTCAATACATTTTCACAATGCAATCCTCTATTTTTCTAATGATTTTGTAATTTTTCTTTATTTTTAGTTTCGATTAAACCATAAATTATTACACGTTTCTTTAACTCTTTCGAATTTAATCAAATTAGCTCCAAATTGCTCCTTAAGTAAATGCAGATTCCATATTAAATCGAATGTGGTGGTCTGTACACCTTGTGCGTAGAGTTAAATAGCTATATTTTTTCTTCGTTTTTCTTCTCTCCTTTAACACCTACTTGTGTTAAGGCTTCTGGCCTGAACAATTTATCAATGGATATTCATTGTGCAGTTTTTATCATTTAGACTTAATCAATATATATGTTGAATATACACAGATACATATTTAATTAATATTAATATAGGTATGTATGTGGTTTAGAAAAACCCATGTAATATTAATTACCCGTTTTTAACAAACAAACAATAAATTACATCCATTTCGAAACTTAAAGCCTTGAAAACATTTGTATTTATTATTGTATGGTACAACGATGTTTCGTGAGATCATGCATGCTTCTTATCTTCTTCGGGTGACATCAAATAATATCGTGAGAGAAATTAAATCCTTAAATATGAATGAAGTTTGATTCCCACCCGCCAACCAATCATATCACTTGCTCAATATATTCTACATTTACGTTTTTAAAAATTACAAATAAAGGGAAATCAATAAATACCATTAAAGTGTCTCGCGTGAGTTTCAGAATTACAGAACTATTTTTAGGAGGAGAGTTTAATGCAGACTTTGTGAATGTGAAACATCATTTATTACATAAATGGGGAAAGCAAACATGAGTTGACATGCGAGTGAATGGAAATTCCAAAAATGGAAAAAGCGGCCTCACACTACAACCTGTAGCATTTGGCTTCGTACAATTAGTGCAACATCATCGTAATCATATCATAAATCCCCCCAATCATAAAGAGTGGTCACACAGCCAGAGAATATATAGTGTGCAGATCAAGAATTGTTCAACTAGTTAAACTTGTAAATTTTCAACACACTCATAACTCATAAAATATTCTGACAGCTTATTAGGAAGGTATTATCCAACCTGGCTGATTGTGAGATGTATGAAATCTATTTTTAAGCCGTTGTGGCACGTTGCCCCATATGCAATCCAATACATTGACAAAATAGTCCTATCAACTGCACATGGCGCATACTTACTTGATAGACATTTATGTACGGGAAATCATTGAAGTAAATGGAAATGTGGTGACTGATGATATTCTTTCTTCCAGTTTACACAACACTGTTTGCTCTGACCATAACTTTCTTGTCGTTATTCTGCACGAGCAGAGTGGTGTGCATAACATTAGCATCAGAGCTTCGTTGTTTCTTGCCAAAATGATTGCTGGGGTAGTAAGGACCAGACGCCGCTCTTTGTGCGGCAGGATGTCGTCCAGCAAGATGTCCATTTTTGTCCAACGCAAGTTCGCGAATCCTTACGGAATCTCCATTCGAGCATGTTCTGCCATGTAGACCAGAACAATGGTGGTGATGGTGGTGGCCAACGCAAGACTTTACGCTTGATGTAGGTAAAGTGGAGGAGGTAGTAAAAGTTGACTGCCTGCTCAGATGCCGACACAACCAGCGTGATCGACGATGGCCAATAGTACACCCAAGAACCTTTAAGTCAAGAAGCAAAGTATTTTTTTTTTGTAACATAATCAACTTTAACAAGCTCCACTTGTCCGATATTTTCTCAGATCATCGTAGAGCAAACATTGATTTTGTAAAACTCGTGAAAATTATATTTGATAGAAAATGGAAAATCTGATCATACCTGTCGTCTTGACCGCATGTTGGGGTGTTCTGGGCAATAGCGGCCAGTTCCTGATGGGTCGGTCATGAGATTCTTGGATATAACCCAGTAGAGCCCAACGAGTGCAAACAATGGAACGAAGAAGAAAACGGTGATTGATGCCAAAAAGTAAAACGCAGACCAAAAGTTGTGTGCTTGGGTCAAGCATGCATTGTGAATAGATCGGTCCAAATATGGAAGTCGTTTGTGTTGCGCAATCACTAAAACCGGACTAAAAAATTTATTGCATTAAAAGACGAGTATTATTAATCAAAATACACATTGTGAAAACTTTAAAGCAGTGAGATTCTGGGTGAATCCATTATTCAAACCTTTCACCATTGTTTCATTTCAACATTCATTAGAAAACTATCATGGCTTAAGCAAAGGAGTCTCACTTGATTGATTTTTTCTCAAATTTGGTTGTTGCATTATGCTCATTATCATTTACCTGGTCGCAATACAGCCCACAATCCAAATTCCGATGCATACTATGACAGCCCTCTGTTTGGTGCAGGTGTAGTTTGCTCGGAGTGGTCGGCAAATCGCAATATATCTTTCAAGACTGATGGCGAGAATTGTCAGGACTGATGCATGCGCCACAGCGAGCTCCGCAAATGGCACCAGTTTACCTAAAAAAAATATAAACTAGTGCAGTTAAAACAGCGATAAGGACGTAGCTGAGTAAAGGGTTAAATGCTGTTTTTTTCATCATGTTATAATGTCTTGTTGATACTGTTGTCCATCATGTCCCAT
>JAHZMX010006143.1:0-20392 GCA_027743895.1 Seira musarum | reverse complement strand
AAAATAAATTCCTCTACGCACGAATATACATACTTACACTTGTGTTGAGAAGTACATAAGTATTTACCTACATACATAACTACTATACTGAAGGAGTTCATTTAAGTATTAAGACTCTTTCTTTATTTATTTACTTACGGAGTTCGATATTGGCCTTAATACCAAACTAAAACCAAGTGGCTCATTCGCCTTATGTTTATATAAGAAAATTTGAGTTCGTTTTTTAGTAGTATTTTCAGTACGTTGTGCCGTCATCGTCATCATGATCATCATCATCATCGCCGTCATGATGACGATTGTGATGGCATGTAACATGTGCAAATGTCACATGTGTCCCGGTTCACTTGCAAGTGAAGCGAAAAGTAAAATAAAAGAGCGCAATATTTGTTTCGGTATCCTCCCAAAAAATGAAGATAACTGATAGGGTTGATTACATGAAAAGAGAGAGAGATGGTTTATCAGCCTTAAAAATAGAGTACGAAAGGGGAAGATTTAGATACCATGGCATACTTTACATTTCGTGATATGTTTGTACAATCACTTGAAAAAACTGCATAAAAACCCCCATACATTTGTCTTAGAGGAAAAGGTGTATTTCTTTGAAACATTTTCTTGCAAAAAAATTTCATCTCAATACAGTCGCAGTCATGTGGTAAAACAATATTACACATTCCTCAGCTCGGCTTAATTTCTCCCTCGCAATTTTTTACACATGAAAGAAAAAAAATAAGTGTGTTGACACCAGGAATGCAAATTGCTTTCGATAAAAAGGAAAATATTTCTAAAAAAAAAAGGTTTTTTGATTAAACCCCAGAATAAGTTCACGAGAGGACAAACAAACAATAATGGAGAGATGTCACGAAGCATCTTACCAAATGAGAAATTAGAATTCATTGATACTCCCATTTTAAAGCTCACTTTTATCCAAAAATGATTCTGTGCGTTGCTTATAGTAATTTTTTTTATATAAAGCATCTAAATCTGTCAGCAAAAATGCCAATCAGTCAGAACAAACAAGCATTGTTTACACAATGGGTGCAATGCTAAACAATTGTCAACTGTTGATATGCATGACTTTTAAAATAGAGGAAAGAATAGCTCTCTCAAAAAAATGACATGACGAACGTGGCACTCATTCATTTCTCGGAAAATGGAGAGGTTCAAGAGTACAATTACTTCTACTACCAGCAGCATATCTCCCAGCTTTCATTCCTTCATGGAGAAGAAAAAAAGCTTCTGGGGCAAACTACACAGAAGAGAAAGGAAGAGGAGTGTTTGTCATTATTATGTGATGAGATGAGGAGATTACAATTTTTTCTCTATTTCCCTCATCTTTAGCTATGGTAGAATCAAAAAAAATAATTCCTTCTATTTTTATGATTTCCTATTTTTTCATGGAACTTTTACTAATAAAAAGACAAGATGAGAATAAGACATTGAATGAGAAAGAAAATACGCAAAAACTTGAAAAAGTTTTTTCTTATCAATGACAGATGAAATGAGAATCGGAACATTTCTTTTCTCTCCTTTAGATCCATGCCCCTTTTAATACTCTCCATTCACTTGGAAAGAGAGAATTCGGAAGGAAAGATTAAAAACCTTTTTTTTCTTTGTAAAAACTGCGAAGAAAGTTGGGAATGATAATGACGAAGAAGAGGAGGAATTGTTCGTAAAAGATGTCATAAATATAAAAAAGGGAATGAATAAGGTTGTATTTCTATTATTACTTTTTCCAGTAAGCAAAGAGAAGGGGAGCGGTTTTTTTCCTTTTACAAGATTTTTTCACCAAAGTACAAGACTTGATGAGGATTGTTCAACTATCAAAGACAATATGCTTTAAAAGTAAAAGTTTTCAAAAAAAAGAGATTGGCTTGTGGTTGAAGTTCTCAATGATTGTGGTAGTGTTGAGGTGAAATAAGGAGTAACGTAAGTATATTATTCCTCCTTCTTTTGAAAGGAGGAAAAAAACCAGGGAAATATTGATGCTTTACGGGGCTCTCGTGATGATATCAGCACACACCGTAATAAATCCTTTCCTCTTTTACTTTACAGCCCTCTTCTCTTCTCCAAAAAAAAGAGAAAGAAATCGTCTTTTGCCCTCTCCTTTGGGGAAACAATTAAGCTGATTTTTTTTTCTTTCCAAACGAACAAGTGGTATTGTTAAGATCAGTCAAGTGTTTAATGAAAAATTTCAGATAAACTTGTCATTCGTATTGGGGAGGAATCAAAGGCTCAACAAGTATGAAAAGCAATTAGTTAACCTTTTGACAAGAAAACTTACGAAATATGTACATTCATGACACAGACACAGTATTAGTCAAAACGATATTCGTTATTTTTCCTAAAAAAAAGAATGCGAAGAAGGGAAGATCAATGATGCGTGACATTGGCAGGTATCTTTGCATGGGCTGCTGGCTACTGGGGGAATTTGAGCTTTTTTATAAGACATGGTAAAATAAGCCGTTCAGGCTTCAGCTAAATATTCTAATTCATGCTGCCTGGAAAAAAAGGCGAAAAAAGTTGTATTCGATTCGATCTATTTTCGGTTTGAAACTAGTGAAATGCTTAATCCGAAAATTCTAATCCTGTGCGTGCGTGCGCCCAAATTGCATATCAACATCACCAATAATAATAACAATAACAAGTTTTTCTTTCCTTTCTTATCATCCTCACAGTAATTGTCAGAGACTTTGCCGAACGAAAAGAACCTGATGATGATGATGATGAGGTAATTCCGTACAGTTTAGTGTTTGACTGCGAAAGATAAAGTGAGATTGAGCCACTGTGCTTGCGCTCAAACGTACGCCTGAACAGTTAACGAACTGGAAGCCCGTAAAACAAGCATCGGCAATCCAAATGCAATGTGATCGTTTCAATAAGCTGAGAGCAGAGACGAGAGAAGCAATCTCTCACTTGCTTACTCACTCTCTCACACTCTCTTTCTCCCCCAAAAATCTATCTCTCAAGTTTTTTTCTTCTTTCGTAGTGTGCGTGTAAAGCAATGAAGGGAAACGTCGATTGAATGCTTCGTTCATATTGGGGGAAATTGGAACACTCTTCGTTTTTCTCTTGAGGTGAAGGTGGTTTTGCCCCTTCCATCATCCCTTTCTGTCTCAAATGAACCAAATCGATCACGCTCAATTCTTTTCTCTCTGATCCATGCCATACTTTTTTGATTTATTACCAGAGTTATTTTTTAAAGTTATTTTTGTTACCAAAAACACATTAGGCATTTTTACCAGACGTTTCAAAATGTATCAAATAAAAGTTGAAAAATTCAATTCTTGACTTTTGAAATATGATTGGCAACAAATTGACTACTGATTTATCTTCTTTGGAAATACAATCCTTCAGCTTTTTTCAGGGAATTGAAAAATAATTTTATAAGCGAGTGATGTTATTGTTATTTATTGCATGGATTTTTTGGATCAGTTATTGTGTTCATGAACCATTATTATTTGTTTTTCTCAAAACTCACCCTTAACATTCTGTTATGCATTGGAACCTGGTGCTTGCTCATTTCTTCACAATGTTTGAGTGATATACCGCATTCCATGTTAGATCATGATGCTGTGATGAGAATGATGATTGAAATTTTTTGTTTGCTAATCCATGCACTTTAGCATGGCGGTATTGTTGTTACACACGTGTTATGTGTCTCAGTAAAAAATAATCAGCATCACTTTACAGAAAGATAAAGAAGAAAGAAAAAGATAAAAACGGAAACAGAAGTATTATAGAGTGGAGTATAAAAATATAACAATTTTTTTTCGTATTGGCACTCACCACAATGTAATTTGACTTTTCAATGAAACAATTATGTAATTCTTGTGAATCACTTTTTCT
Source organism: Seira musarum (assembly GCA_027743895.1). Taxonomy (NCBI): domain Eukaryota; kingdom Metazoa; phylum Arthropoda; class Collembola; order Entomobryomorpha; family Entomobryidae; genus Seira; species Seira musarum. Next base: position 16,546 of record JAHZMX010006143.1, on the reverse strand, counting down.
TGGTGTTTTCAAGCGTTCGCTTCACAATTTATTTACTTCAAAGTTTATTCATATCTTCATACATAATCATTATCACCACTTGGGTTAATTTTATTCACGAAAATCCACTGAATGAACGGAAGCACTGTTCCACTTATTTATGTCTCAAAGTTTAAGCATTTTGTCATTGATTTCATCATCTTTCTCCCAAGAACAACGTCAAAAATAAGAAGAGATTGAATTATCACTTGAACAATGCTTCTTTAAATCTCTCAATCAAAATTCCTTTTCTTTCTTCATAGTCCGATTCACAATAATCGCGCTTTTCATCATTAAACATTGTCAACTCTTCTTTGGCGTGGAGACGAGGAGAGGTGATGTTGACGCTCAAATGACGATAATGACAGCGCTGACAAATTTGACTCCACCTCAACAACTTTCATTCGCTGAATGATTGTTATTACAGCAACACAGTCCTGATTTTTGATTATAACGATTATTTCGATTATTATTATTGCTTCTCTTAATGTTAATATTGTCACGGCTAATGCTGCTCCCAAACCAAACACAACAATTCTCCTAAGCAATATAATAATATTGTTTTGGTAACTCCAATCTTTTTCAGACGAAGACGAAGAAGAAGAAAAAAACTGTAATGAGGACGAGTTCGCTACTTTATTTCTATTCTCCTTCAAATCGCTTTTTTGTTAGGAGAGCAAGAAACGAGTGCGTGATTGATTTGCATGACTATTTTACAATAGCTATACAATAAAAAACAAACTTTTTTTTTTGCCGATCACACTTTCAAATAAAATGTAAGTCTAAAATGTTCGCAATAATATTAACATTTACTATTACTGACGATGAGTGTATAAAAGCATCATATTAGAACGTCCATCAATCAGTAAACATTGAAGTTGTCGTTGTTGTGATTTACTATAAGTATTTTCATATGAGAAAACCGCACTCATTTACAAGAGGCTGACGTTACATTCATTTCTATCGCATTTCGTCGAAAATTATTCTTAAATATTTAAATACTGTAACGAAAGAAATGACTACGTAATAGTAATAATTGTGATTCCTTCCTTTCCTTGTCTCAATCTGAAATGAGACTTCCTTCGCATCATAATTATACAATGAGGGGAGTCGTGCAAAGTCAGAATGAAAAGAAAGAGAAGAAGTCGAATTGATGATGATACTGCAACAAGATGGATTTTTTCCTTCTCTCAAATATTTCAATACAGTTCTTTCAAAATAATCTTGACGTAGCACACACAACAATTCAATCTTACGTACGTATTTAGGTATATTAATTCACTTTTTTTTCTGTTTTCAGCAAAATTTCCAGCCAGATTTAAATTCATTCCTACTATTTATTTGCAATTTGCAAAAATTGGTGGCGAAGTTTCCTACAAAAATAAATAAAAATTTCATGTCATGATGACGTACCATAGCAATTAATTTTTTTTTTCTCATTTCACCTGATCTTTATGAACATTTAATTTCTAACCAACCACTTTAGAAAGAAAAAAAGATTGCTTGCTTGCTTATTCGTGCGTTATACTTCCTTTAATATCACCTCTTTACCAGAAAATTAATATATTTTTTCTAGTTTTGAGTCCAGTCAGTTATACCTAACAATCAAATAATTATTTAAGTTAATTCCAGTAAAAAAAATTATTGCAATTTAAGACTTGCTCACCAGTAGACAAAAACCTATTACCATTATAACCATTTTATTCTCATCGTTTTTTTTCGTTCCCCATTTTAGAATTGAGTGTGTAATTAAACCGTGGCTTGATCATGATCAACAACATCACATTTTAATTCTCATGATGAAGACCAAGTAGATTTTCCTCATCTTTTTTCTTCCTAAATCTCCATCTGTTTTTGTCTTATTTTCCTCCTCGTATTAAATAATAAATCGCTGATCTAACTTTAAGAATGGAACTTGCTTGCAAATACCACGTTCGTTTTTATCTATCCCACCTCCTCTTTTTCCTCCAATATGCTTGCTCACCAAAAGGTTACAGAAAACCTGCCTGCCTGCCTGCTTGAGTTAGTGAGAAACCTCATAATAAAAACGTATGCAGTGGCGAGTCAGTCGTTTCATGTAATATCTGCAAGATTCCTGTACCTACGCATTTAACGCAATGTATTAGTACGTGCGGATTTTTTTTATAAAAAAAACTTTACGTGCTACACTTTGCCTTTATTTTCATGCAATTTTTTTCCCTACGCTCCTCGCACTAATTTCGTACTTTGTTACGGGAATTTTTTTTTGCTTTATTGTAGTTGCACTAGTAATGGTGTTTTGTTTAAGCTTAGAAATGTGAACACATGAATATCATGTAATTACACTCACACATTTTTTTCAAAGACCCAAGGAGAAAAAAACCAAAACAAATTCATGGACATTTTAAACCTGAGCCACTCCATCCGTCAGCAAATTTTGTTAGAGAGTTTAACGATAATTAATCCTACACAATGCACATAACTCGCACATGATCATCAATAATCCTCCTTCGCGTTGTCAATAATTATATTCTCGGTGGGTATCAAACTATCAAACCATGAGAGTTAAAAAAGCTCGTTGTAGGTATGCTCATGCTCATATCATGAGAAATACTTTCCTGATGAAGGTCATGACGACAATGACTGCAATTTACATGGAATAAAATATCACCATGTCCATAATCCTCCATGACTTAACTCAACTTATTTTTTGGATTAATCGATGAGTGAATCATAAAATCTCATTTCGAGCCTTTTTCAAATAATATTGGAGAAGAAAAAGAAAACCTGCAGTGAAACTTGATATAAGATTGGATTCGTGTGTGGTACGTAATACCAGATTTATCAGTTTTCCCAAGCTCTATAATTTTTTCCCTTCAGTATTGTGTCTCCTGCTTTTTTTCCTATTAAGACCGTGTAAACAGTTTGCCATAAATCTTTCACAGACGTCTAATCTAAGAAGGTATACTTGTTGTGCGTGGGATATTTTTTGGTCTAGTCTGACTTGACTGGACCAAGGTACTCGAAAACCCAGACACGATTCATTTTACTCAAATTTATATCAAACTGATCAGCTCTCATGTATCCTCAATCATCATCTTTTTCTCCTCATTCATCATTTCCGTTACTGTCTGCCTAATTACTAGCTGCTCTAGGTATGTATATATTTTACGCACTTACTTTCATACACTTAAATAGAATTCCTTACTCATTGGAAAAATAAACAAACAAACAAAAACTGATACATGATGTAACATTATCAGAAAGCAATTATATTCTGATGTCTCTTTGTTGTCAGGGTCGATGTGTGCAAATAATCGGAAAACTAATGTTTCTCTCAATATTTTTTTTTGCTCAGGTTTCCACTTTCATGTACCGAACTATCACTGACTGACTGACGAGATGAGTTTACATGTGTAAATGTGTAAATAAATTTGTGTCTCATATTTAATTTCATCGTCATCATCACCGTTCCATTCCTAATTCATCAATACACTCCCTATGCTTCCCTGATTAGATAAGACTGTTGACATGTGTTTGTGTAATCTTCTGTCTTGCGGCTTTTTTCCAAAGAGGAAAAAAAGCCGATAGTGTTGGACACTGTTTAAAGCTTCAGACTGGCTGACATGACGTTTTTTTGTTAATACGAGCAATAAAAAGACTACTAATGATAAGTATGACTTATTTGTACAAATCATGTCATACGCGTGTATTTGCGGAATACACATATTTTTTCTCGTGTTTATCAGTGCAACCGTATTTTTTTTGCAAACTACCATTTACGTTAACGCACTTTTCTTAACATTAAGATTATTAAGTACCGTTTCAATCTAAGAACAAGGAAACGAAAATAAAATTTTGCCTATCGCACTTTACCCTACTGCTCTCAACTTTAGCTAAGCTAGCACATAAAAACCTTTTTTTCTTTGTGAACCACAAAACAGAACTTGATATATTTCCGAAGAACCCCCATTTGCAGTAAAAGGCATTCAGAAATATTCTTCCTGTTCAGGGTGATTTGAGAACCATGCTTTAAGAAAAAACTCTGGAGAAACTCTTGCCATTTTGGTTGGATTTGTAAAAAAAATAGATCAGGTGAACAAGACGACATGGAAATAATTTCCTAAATTAGCAATTATTGATAACACACCTGAAAAATGTTTTAATCTTGATCAACTCAATTGGAATGCTGGAACTAGGTAATTGAGACAGAAAATCACTTTTCCTTTCTATAATTTCTAGTGTTAATAATAATAACTAGTTTTCACTTTATTCACAATTTTGTTCCGAAGTGCCCCAATTGTTTATAAAGTTGATTCTAATACTTTATTTATTACTGATCACTGTTCGACTTTCTTGCTTCTCTCAAATGACAACTGTCCTTTTCCGTAGTGTTGATGTGTTCGTGGTAGTTGAAATAGTAAGAGAAATGTGTTGATGATTGTTTCTTTTTGTCCATGAAAACATGTACTTTGTTTTACAAACTGGAGCAGTACGTGTACTTACTCCCACACAAGACGATGAGTGATACACACTGTCTTTCTGTTCTTCTTAAAGACTATTGAAAAGAAAAAGTCTCGTTTGCTTTCACACACTCTCACACAACCTGCCCTTTCTTCCTGTTCATGGAGAAGAATGACACTTGGGAAAGTTGAGAGAGAAAATAGTGTACGCAATTTTTTTTCTTCTCTGCTGCCTCTCCAGTTTCCTTTTTTCAAGACCTTGTCATCCGTTCTTGTGTCTTTTATTACGTATTATGTTTAAGGTTAAATTTGCAATGCTCGAGCATTATATGCTTTTTTAATTGTACAATGCTTTTTACATGAAAATGTGCGTGCAAGTAAAATGTTCTTTTTCGAGGAGAGCAGCAGTGAGGAACTGAACATGATTTTACTTCGGTGTGAAGTAGAGAACTGAGGTTTGGATAGGGTAAGTAGGGTTGTCAATAGGGCAAAAACACAGCAGCAGCAGCCACTATCCACGAACAACGAGAACGAGAGTTTGAGGCAAGAGCACCAGCAGCAGAAGCAGGCAAAGCCAGAGCTCAGTCAGTCAGTAGCAAAAAGCAACAGCATCTCTTGTACGAAAAACGAAGAAAAAAAAGAGCCTCAGCTCAACATTTGAAAAAATAAGGGAATCAGTTTGGCTTTCAGAACTCTGAGTCTGTGTCTGTACGACGAATTAGCTAGCTGTTTGGATGGCTGGCTGACTGGGAGAAGGAAAAAAAACGCATTGGAAAATGCACGAGGAGATGACGATACATGAGGAGTAAAGCTTTTTTCATCCATCCCATGAACAAAGCGATACCAGCCTTTTTCGAACCTACTGTGTATTCGTGAGAAATTCCGCATCCAATACATGGGACGGCACACACACGGCACAGAATTGCCGATATTCCTATGCATTTTGTTTGGACTCCTAGTTGGGATTGGGATACGAAAATTCACGTGTATTTTAGCAATGAGCAGAGGGCGAACAGCGAAACAGAGATAGAGATAGAGCAGAAGACTTTTTTTATTTCAAAGTATCTCTTCTCGCTCTCCCTCTCGATTCCTTTTTTTAAAGCCTTAACTCCTCGAAATATAAAGAGTCCGTCAAACAGTCTTGCCTTAATCGCATTCGAGGAAAATACATGGAGTTGCATTCACCAATTTTCCGAACTACGGAATCAAGGAGCCAAACTTATATTTATATTTTTTTTCTTGAAATGTTCTCAAATGAGAAATAAAGGTTTGACAAAAATACATTCAATTGCTCCATTTGATTCGAATTAATTTTTTTTCCTTTTTCAAAAGCAAAGGAAAATTCATTTTTTACTCATTTATACGTTGGATTAGAATACAAAAATAAATGGATTGAGAAGACGAAAAAGATGAGCAAAAGGAAAGGGTAAAATCCGAAAAGATGAGGAAAATACATGAATGTAGGGAAACGCTGCGCTGCTGCTCTCGTTCGCTCAACCTCTTTCAATGTGTATTCTTGCAATAATACATTACAACGTATTGGATGGATGGATAGATGTTGTCTGGGCAAGTAAACGATATTGTGTTATTTTTTCGGTGGTGGTGGTGTTGCTGCTGCTGTTTGCTGGCCGCGATCCGATCATCATGATGAGATGAGTTGAGAGAGGAAGACCGACGAACGAAGCTGTTGTGAGAGCTGAGCATCTAAAAAACTTAGATGATATACATACACATTATAGAAAATTTTGAAGAAAAAAAAAGATGTGTATACAATACAACGTTGTAAAAATAGAGTTAGAAAAGACGTTGTATTGAACAGAGCTCGGTTCACGATATTTCTCTTCTTCTCTCTAGCTTTGCTTCACCGACCCCTAGTCCCCTTTATAGTTTGATTTTTTGTTGAAAATGATCTGGATGTTGAAGAGTGAATGTGTGAGCGAAAAGAATGAGAGAGAATGAGGGGCCGATCATTCGATCTGATCAGGAATTGTCTATAGGAAATAAGAACCGGGCGCATGCCTTGCGTCCGGATTGATTCCCGGATTGGAGCTTCGGTCCGACCCAAAAGGGTGGAGGATTGGTAACCAAACCCAAGACACGGTATTCTCCTTTTTTATTCCATGCATCGTATCAGTAAAGTGTAATATTGCTTGATGTGATGTGTTCTCTCTTCTCAAATGCATTGCTTCGCTCGCTAGCTTACTTCTTTCCTATCGCTGTCCTTCTATCCACGTTACGTTCTTTACTTACTGTAACGACGAAACGTAAACGAGAGAGATGTTCGACTGCTACTTGTCTCAGCTCACCAGCTCTTTTCTTTTCCGTTTACGGCTTCTCTTTCACAAAATAAAACTCATGCCTTATCATGCGATGCGTTATGATCGGCTTTCCTATTTTATCATTTTGGGGTGATTTAGGTATGCCTTTCTTCGCAAAAAAAATTCAATGCTATTGCCAAATACAAAAATTACACTGCTTACTTTTTACAAACCAAACTTGAATGACTGTAATAACACATTAATGTGTAGATAGTCTTCCGTTCCCGCTTATCATATCAAACTGCCTTTAAGGTTTATGACAGTATCCACAAGAATTTCAATTTTCTGATGTGAAAGCACAAGAAGTAAAACACAAATGTAAATTAGCTATAAGTATGTTGTTGCGTTTAAATTTGTTTAAAACGTTGAATAAAAAAAATACTTGTAAATTATTTAACTTTGAAAAACCTCATTTTTCCCCTCACTACTCATACATGAGACTCCTTTGGACATTTTCATATATCAAGATCTTATGGTAGAAAATTGACAATTTCCGAATAAAGCTTAAGCACATATGAAAACATTTAATGATTGTAATTGTACACTTTGAAATGTGTTAGATAACTTATCTTATAATTTACTGAATTGAAAATTATCGTGATTTTTAACAGTTCACGATGCATACCATTGAAATGATGCAAGAGTTTAGCAAATGAAACGTGCTCATAGTTGCGTGAGCAAATTCCAATGTCAAATCGTATTTTCAGGGGTAATAGATAAAAGTAAACGCTTCACACATGCCACCCAAAATGAGTGGATTTGTTGAACGCCAATAATAACGATAAAATTTAATTGTTCAGACTACACTTCATAAAAATTGCAAATATTCCTTAACATTTTAAAGAACTCCGTATGGATTGTCGTTATACATTTATAATCTTTCAAGAATGTTTACACTTGAAAATGTGACCGATTTCCTGCCGAATATGTTAACTCACAACTCGAATAAATAACTTGTCTCCAGTCATTATCGCCCATGCTTCGTGATGAATCAAAAATGAGACCACATGGATTTGGAGTCAAAGCGTCAACGTACAAGTACATTAAAATGCTGATCTGGCAAAATTACATTACCCGAAATTAGCGATAATAATAATAGCTTGGAGTAGGTACCACACATTTCTCACATTATGGAAGTATTCAATACGCCAGAAAATGCCATTAAGAAGAGATTAAAGAATTCCTCAAAATTGTCTTGCTCGTTTTATACTTGCAAAGAATTGTGTATCAAGTACAAAATCAAAAGCGAGTAACAGTCCACATAGTTCAATTTTACCAAGTGACAAATGCGTGTAATTCGTGTTGGAATTCAAGGAGAAGAAAAACTTCGTTCAAAGTAAACCTTTGGACTATTTCTCTCAATACCATCAACCGAACCCCAGGAGATGTGGATGCAATCAAAAAGTTGAATTGAGAAAGCCGCACCAGAAAAATGGTAGATAATTGACCAAAAATAATCCCTTTGATTACTATCAGCCCACCTACCAACAATGTAGTCACTGAAAACAGCAAATTTTACATAAGTGGAATGTTCTTGTCGTTACATTCCTCTAGTTTTTCTTTCAAAATATTTCAGAAAGTAAACCTGAAATTATCCAGCCAGAAGCTGTCCATGGGGCATTGTGAATCAGTTTAAGAAAGATTTCCATGCTTATGCTTATGGATATTATGGATTATATATTTCAGTTTCTATGCAAGATGCGTAATACGACAAAAACAAGTGAATTTCTACTGAAGTTTCTCGTCATCACACATTTCCAGCAGAAGCAGCAGAAGGAAAGCATTATGATCATGCATATACAAAACCATAGTACAGTTCCTCCTTCCTTAACGCGTACACACAGTTTTAGTTTTTTAAACTCACGTTGCGTTACTCTTTTCCCCCATTGAACTCACTTAGGAACAAAATGCATTTTCTTTCTTGTCTTTTAGATTTGAGGAACTCACATGCTTTTCCGTGTAGTAGTGTGGTTCGGACTGACTTCGTCGTCGCCTGTCCATTTTCTCTCTGAAATGAACAAGAGGCATACAATAAAGTGGATCAGTACGTGTAATTTTGTGGAAAAGGAGGCTTCATAAATGGAATCGTCCCAGAATATGAACTCATTCTTACGTAATGGTCCACGCATCTCTCTCCCTCTCCACTTCCGAGTTGCGAAGTGTTTTCACCCACAAAACTTGAAATATTGGTCAGTGTTTCATTGCTTTCATTTGTGCTATAAATGTTTCCCTCTTCCCAAAAAGGCAGACCGTTTCCTTTCTCTTTCGCATTTAAAAATTTTTTTCTGACCATTTTATCTCATAAATATGAGCCCAGACAAAAGGGCTCTAAAGTGTATAAAAACTACGCTATTTTTTTCTATTTTTGCCTGAACCCAGCTTGCTGCCTGCTTCGTCTCGCATTTCAATTTTTTTTTTGCCTAGACCACTCTTATTATTACGCGTTGGACTCAAGAAGTGGTCAGAGAGCAGGCCATGGCCACACAGTAAAAAAAGGACGGCAGCAGGTTATCACGTACATTTTTAATGTGCAATTGCAGTTTTAACATCCTGTTTTTTCTCTCCTTTTTCTTGAGCTTTATGCACTTGTACCAAAAACTTTCCTCACTTGTTTTTTTATAAAAAAACCAGACGAGTTTTTTATAGCAAGTGCATCATCCCCGCACAACTTACTCTTCTTTTTCCTTTGTATTATGCACTCATCATCACGCATCCGACAGAAGAAAAGAAGGCGAAAAATATACACAAGATGCATAAAAATAATAAAAAAGGGCGCATAAGACAGGAGAAGATATGCATAAAGCAAGGGTATTTTTGTGCGTACGTAAATGCGTCTATCCTCAAAAATGCATGTACCATTTTTTATGAACACATAAAAATAACTGCACTACCCTCTTTCTCTATCATGCCACTTGCTCGTTGCTACCGACTTCCTCCCTTTCTTTCTAGGAATATAAAACGGTCACACTGTTTTTGTGCAAAACTTGCCAGTCACCTTTTACAACATATACAGATATACAACATAAGCACACATAGAATCAAAACCACTGCTTTTCAAGAGTTTCCCCGGTTTTTTTTCTTGTAAAGGAAAAAAATGTACATTTTACTTTTTCGCTTTCCTAAAACTTACCCGTCTAGTTTTTCGTCCGGTTTGGTGAACTGCGTCTTGATTTTTGTATTCTTTTTGCATAAAATTTATACACTTGGAATTAGTTTGCGTCGTGTTTTCTTTCCATCTCACTGTAATTAAAAGGAAGCAGCTCTATCATTAATGTTACTTATGTTTCAAAACCTTGCTAATATTACATGTTATGGGCAATTTTTCTTCTGCATTATGACCACAAATCTGACAGCTTTATTGTAAAATACTTCTTCTTTCCTTAATTTTTTAGTTGCCAATTTGAAGTTGAACACGCGACAAAACGCGGGTATAACGCGTGCATCCCTAATATAGAGCAAGCGAGGAGGCTTGCGCTAAAAAAAATGTTGCTCACGGAGAGGATGCACTGACAATGGGATCCAGAACGGGTTTTCATTGTACAAAAGATATTTTTAAGTGGAAATCATGTTTGCATTAACAAGTCTCAATTCTCGTTTGTCATCATATGTCGACGACTTACATGACGTGCAAAAGAAAGAACGCTTCCCTGAAAAATAGTGTATACACTTAAACAATATAAATATCTATACTTACGGATACGATACTTTAATTTTTGTTTGGATCGGAGTGAGACTTTTGTTGCGTAATTGTTTTTGATTTTGAAAAACACAATTGATCGAAGAACATCCTTTAAAATTTCGTAATATGCAGATTTGATACATGATTGTACTTATAACATATTATTACAAACGATGGGATAATTTCTCAAGGCATACCCATCCCGAAAAAAAAACTTGTTGAATGGAACGATTTTTCTTTCACATATCAATCTACTCATTCGAAAATATTCCAGTTCCAGTAAAAACACAATTAGACAAAAAGATTTCAAGGTTAAGAGTAATTAGATGAGTGAGTATCTATAAATAAAATCATCGAAAACATAGTAATCAAACGCGGAAGATAATTAATTGTATTGCTCTCTCACTATCACAACCTACATCAATTTTTTTAGCCAGATGTATAAAAATCCAGTAAATGAAAAAATTTTTCGCAGAAAAAATCGTGTGCACATGTCCATACCACAATAACAAATCGGAAAATTCCATAATGAATCTTCCATAATGAAATAGAAAATAGAAAAAATCACTCAAGCTCATCGTCTACCAAACTCGCCTCTTCTCTTACATAGTTGCATTACGTAATTACAAAAAAAAAGCCATAATGAAAATGAAACAAGGAAAAATTTTGCAATAAGTTTCCAGCGATTACATTCGCATATTTATTGTCGAATATAGTAACTTCATGGAACGACCCAGCAAAACAGTTCTACTTTATTAGAACAAAAAGGTATATTGGAGGCTGAATACCAATTCACGTTTTCTGTAAAAGTATCTTGCATTCATCCAGCTAGAAATAAGTAAAACTTGATCTTATTAATTCTGTAAATAGGAGATAAACGCGAAATCTCGTCAATTTTACGATAAGAAATATGCAAGAAAAGATAGATTATTGGTATACACAGGCAAACAGTTCAACCCTTATTTCAGGGTACATCAATTTTTTTCGTAAATTCAAAGCGTTTTGATGTTTCAACAACAACAACATCAAGAGCAATGTCTCAAACTCCCAGAAAATTAGATATAGAATGAGTATGGCACTATATACAATTCATATGGATGATGATAAAGGAATTGAAGCATGCAAGTTTTATTGCCGTGCATAATCTAGTTCAAAAATGGCTGACTGTGGGGTACAATTTTTAAAACAAATTTTTATGACATAAAAAAAACTTCAACATGCATTTATAAGCATTCCTTACAATATTATTTTTCGTCTTTGGCAGGAGTGATAGAACTTTTTTATCACTGTACCAAAGAAACAATGTATGACATTATTATCAAGTTGAGTAAGAAAAATTTTTATGCATTTAAAATTTGTAGATAGGACAGAACACATAAGTACTTATAACATCCATTGCATTGCAGTACTCGTAATGTCAGTTTTTCCGGAGTTCAGCTCCCATGACCGTTTATCTTTTAAAATTAGATAAAGTTGATTAGCAATGGCTTCTTCAATACAAATTAATGGATAGATGTGTTTTTCTTCTTTCCCTTCCTTCAAGGGGTAATCATAGAAGAGCAAATGTAGTCACATTTGAGTGAGTGGAAGTGCAATGTATTTTTGTGTAAGATTTGACTTTACAGCACGTCACAATGCTAAATATCCATGCATCGCCAGTATAAATAGGGTGCAATCTAAGTTATCTGAAATGAAGCCCACAAGCGTCATCATGATCAACATAAACTTTTTTCTGATTCCAGCAGAAACACAAAAAAACTGCCAAAAAGAAGACAAATGAAACAACAGGAAAACTGAAAAGCGATGCATATTCATAGACGAAGCTGAAGAACAAACGAGAGGAGGCAAAAAAAGTTTCTTCTTCGTCTTCTTCAGCAGTCCAACAATGGCCATGATATTTTCCCATCATTCTCTGCTCCAGTGAGTTTATTGCACAATGGCGAAAAAAATGTACTATACAGGGTACCGAGGGAGAGCCCATTCTTCTCTGTGAGAAATTATAGAAAAGTGGAGTGGAGGTGGATGGAGGCGCTTGCTTGCTTCGATGATGGTCTATTTATTAAGTCAGCGTTCTTCTTACTATTACATATTCTCGGGTAAGAAGAAGAGAGGTGAGCACAAAAAAATACAATTGTTCAACTTGAGCATCCTGCCTTTATGCAATCCAGCTCCAGACTTCAATAGTTCAGTCAGATATGCTTTGATAAATATACCAAACACACACGTATTTTTAGTAGTTATATACATATATTTGACTATTGTAGGAAATGTTTGTGTTCTCCAATCCAATCCTCATGAAGATTTTTTTTGAAGAAGTTGAAGCGTCCTTTGTTCAAAGCTATAAATATTCATTCAAGCTTCCCAAGATAATAATATGATTTTTTTCTGTGCAAAAACTGAAATCAATTTACAGGTTCTTGTACGAAAAAAATGAACACGTAATTTCCTCTTCTCGTTATGCATCTGCTGTTGTTGTATATGCTTCAATAAGTTGAAACTTGAAACGAATTCTGATAGACCGAACATTAAGCACATACATCAATTTAAATAAAGCTTTTAAATGTTATTACGTGTATTTTTATTGCATATAGATCATTAATTCACAGTATCCACTCTAAATAGGAAGATGATGTACACGTAGGTCACTTTTATTGCATGCATGCATCCATGCATATTCATTAATATTATAAATCGTGTAATAAGAAAAGAAGTTGAAGAAACAAGTGGATGATTTAAGTTGTACGTCCATTTTTTTTCTCTCCGTTCCAGAACAATGAATTCGCATGAAACTATACAGAGGCACCTACTTAAATGCATAAAATGTGTGTATGTCTGCCACTGACACTTTGAAATGCATGTGAAAAATTCATAATGTGCCTACCTTAGATCTACACAGTATCGTGCATACTATGTATATACATCATTTTTCTTAACTTTTGTTACCAGAGAGCTATGGTATTACTATAAGTACGTAAAGCATAATGTATTACTACATCTCACTGGCAAAATGATAAGATGTTGTTATTGCTGCTGATGATGATAATACCATGAAAGTTAGAAAAAAAAACAGAAACGGAAAGAATACATACATAATAATAAAATGGTATTTTATCCATAGTTTTATTTTCGGCTACCTGTACCATACATAAAAAATGGATTGCAATTCTTGAAGCAACTATGGATATTTTTTGAATTGCACTACCCCTCAACTATCCACCTATCCATCCATGCATCGCATCGTCGTGCTTACCGCGTGAACCTTCTGCCGCACTGGTGTCTACGCTTTGCTAAACATAAAGAAGTTGATAGTTGATGCAGAAAAAGGCAAGATGATGATGGTGATGATGAAGAGCTTTTTAAAAATGTATCAGTTTTCCTATCAATTTTCTTCTGACGCATTTATAAAAAGTTGGTTTCCAGGCGGCGGCGATATGCTTTTAATGCATGCTTTATGATTATCATCATCATCATTATTATTACTCTATAGTAAAATTGTAGCGGTGCTCTGGTGGTGTCCTCATTCATGCGTGGAAAGTTTATTTTTCCTCTCATTTCCAGTCTAAAAAAGACGGTTGCTGGTGCAAGTTGTTTTATGCCTGATAAATACTTGCAAACAGAATACACAGGTATTAATTTTTATTTCTTTAGGTATCATCATGCGATCTTCAGTAAGTACTATGTACTTGTTTTACTTGTGATTACTACCTGAAACAATAAATGATCATTATTTGTATTTCGTCTTTCTACTTTAATGGCGTTAGGAACCATAGGGACGCTTTTTAAAATATAGTATGCATTTGAATTTTTTTTGAAAATATGAAGGAATTGACAATGTTTTACTCAAGAAAGGGATTTATATATGATGTTTGAGTATTCAACTCGCATGACAATGATGTAGATGCTGGAGGGAGTGACTCATGTAATCTGCATGCCATTTGACTCTTTCATACAAAGTAATAGTATTCATCGTACATTTCGGAAAGAAAAAAAAAATGAAACGTAAGAGCATAAAATATAGCCTTGTGAAATAAGACAGTATCAGGACAGTACTGTACACGAAGAAGGAAATGTCAGAAGAGAGAAAAACGAAGCAAAAATCATACAAGAAGAGTAAAAAAGGGATAAACAGAAAAAATGAAGATAATACGAGGATATGGATGGATAATGCATGGAAAATATTGTACAATTTTTATGTACATTCCCTTCATATTCTATCTTACACTGACTTTTCGGAGAAATCGCGGAGTGAAATGCTTTCGAGTGGGATTGGACCGGAGCGTTTTTGACGATGGTGATATTAAGTCAAAAGTTTCCACTAAAATATGTAGAAAGCAGAATGAATGATGTTGGAAGAAAGCAAAGAAGGATTTTTTTTCTTCTTTCCAAAAAAAGTTAGGGAAAAAGTTAAATGGAGAGTTATGGGATTGCATATCCTTATGGATATTTTATATCGACTTACTCCACGCAACATGAAGCAATCAACTAGAATCACGTGGAATATGATACAATTTTAAGTTTCGTGAGTGTAGGTACGTGAATGCGCCATCAGCACCAGTGCTCTTGCTTCTAGCAGATGTGAAACAATTTTTATACCCCACAGACGTTAGGAGAGCACATCCGATTTCTTTTTTCTTTCTTCTTTGTTTAAGGGAATCAACGTGATGGGGTAGTTATATTATGCTTGTTCTTACGGGACACCATTAAGAATCGAAAAAGTACATTTTATTTTTGTATCTCGACAACACATTGCTTCGAAGTCTCCGCTGCAATCTTTGTATGCACAGGTGTAATTCCGAAAGGCTTTGTGTGATGAACGATGGAAGCTTTGCAGTTTCAAACTAGATTACCAGCAACCTGCTTTTCCTAAAAAAAAAGAAAAAGAACTTTTGTTTCATGAAGGACAATATACGGAGAAAATAAGAGGAATAAGACAACCCGAGAAAACGATTGTTGCTGGTGGTATGCATGGTGGTGTTGGTTCCTCTAAAGCTATAAATAAGTCACCCAAGCAATTTCTGTATTGTGCTCTCTTTTTCTCCCATTCCATTCGTTTCTCTTTGTTTAGTTTGCAAGCAAGGAGGTAGGTAGGTAGAGTAAGGTAGAGAAACCAAGTGAGTGCTCCCAATGGCCCGCTAAGATATAAAGTGAAGTCAACACAAAACGCTGAAAGAAAAGTAGAAGAAGAAAAAAAAATCTGCACACAACTCCCCATTCTCAATTTAAAGAATACAAGGAAAAATTGCAATGATGATGAAGAAAAGGGTTTGTACGAAACGGAGAGAGAGAAAAGGAGTATTCCTTTTTCTCCTGGTATTTTATACAAAGAAGACAAATATCTTTTGCATACATTCATTGTCACGTCTTTGATATCGTATATCATTTTGATGCACGGAGATGTAGTGATGACGATACAATGATGGCTCTATGCAAAGATGATGATTGAAATTCCCCACCTATCGCAATTCCCATTTCTACCACCCTCTCAGCACAAACGTCACACTGCAGACAAGGCAAAACTCCAAGAAAGAAAGAACCAGAAACAGAAAGAAAAAAAATTATCTCTGTTGCCACTAACACTTACTTCATGTTAGATGCACCTCTCTACAATTTTTGTCACATGAAAGAAAAAAAAAGATAAAAAAAGTTGGACAGTGATGGGGACAGTAGTCCTGGGGGCCAAGAAAAAATATACATATATAGGTACATATACAGACAACGTTGTTTTGTTGGACTTTTTTGCATACTGGCTCAATCAAAAGAATGAAGTCTTCATCGTTTCGCCTGGTTCGTTGTCTTCTCTCTCTCTTCTAGTTCGTGTGTCGACTAGTTCATTACAAATCCAAAATGATTCTGTACGCGGTGTACGTTGCGTCAGGGAACTGATAACGCTTAGGTTTGGTTGAATGATTGATAAAAAAAAAAGACAATAAGTTATGAAGTTAAACAGTTACGTTAAGTTAAGTTAAAAGGGTAATCTCAAGTCCTTTGTTGAGGAAATAAGAGAACACAAGAGCGACTGTATTGATTTAGTTGTAAATCTCAAGTAAAGTGGCTTGTAAGGCCACTCTTTATTTATATCTTTTCTTTGA
>JAHZMX010006142.1:0-11699 GCA_027743895.1 Seira musarum | reverse complement strand
CGGCGCTTTCGCTTCGCGAAAGCTGGCGTAATCTCCAATTACATTCTTTGATTTTCGCAGCCAAATTTCTAAGAGCTTCCGTCTTTCCCATTCCCGTGGTGTCGGCTATACAAAATGCGGGTGGTGCTGAGGAGCATGTGATTTTTGAAATCATTTGATTTTCTCCCAGAGGTTCGCCTTCTTTTTTTAAAAAGCTGTGAAGGACGTCTATACCTTTACTTGACTGTCTCCAAAAGAACGATTCATTTCTATATTCAATCAAATGCACTGGTTTCTCTGTGACTTTGCAAATTCTCTGAAAATCATTGCCTGTATCAATAAGAAACTGAACCGTAACTTCGTCTAACTGATATCCGCTAACTTCAATTGGAGCGTGTTCAACCACTTCAGCGAACTTATCCACAGAAATTCCATTCAATAGGAATACATGATATTGGGTGGAATCCGCGGTAAAGACGTCGACCTTCAGCTCGGTTCTGTGTGAAAATATTCTCGGAATGTAATATTCCGGACTAAGGTCAGGGCAAACGTATTTCTTAATTATGTTGATGTGGGAGGGTTTTGAATATGGCGGTTGAGTAGTGCTTAAAAGCTCCTTTATAATCTGTTGGTACATATCGTTATTAGTTGGGGCATTTCTTCCAAGAAATTCTGACAATGGAAACTCTTGATCATGTAATACCACCATAATCTCACTAGGTTTTGGTGGAAAAAAGTTGTCTTCAAGGGATTCTGGTTAATTGCATTTAAATGAAATTAAAATTTGCTGTCAACCAAATATGCTGAGGTTCAATAAACTTGACATGATTTTTATTTTTACCTGCAATATTGATCATTTGAATTGTTCGTAAAGCCTCACACAGGATGTTTAGTGTAGTTTGATTTCCATTTTGGCTTAACCAGCGATTTAAAAGCTCACGAGCTACTTCCTTTAATTCTCCTTCATCTCTTTTAGTTTTCAAATCCAGAATTGTAATTTCAGCCTCGTCAATCAGAAGAGATCTCGCCAACGATTTCCAGTTTTTCACAAGTTCAGCAAATGTTGCGGAGTCTTTAATTGTTTGAGCTATCTGATTTACATTCACTTGATCTTCAAGGAAATAAAAATATTATTTTAAAAAATAAGTTTAAAAATTTTTAATAAGCAAGTGGATACTACGCAGATGGTATTGTCTAACTCTTACCTATCTTGACAATTGGAAATTCCCATACTGGCTCCATTTTTCAAGAAGAATTCACGAGCAAACTTGAATAAATAGTTCAGGATTATTCTGATCAATTTGTGTTGAAAACTTTCACATAATTGTAATGGAATTTTAGAGGAGTTATTTTAAGCAGCTTTTGGTTTTACGTCCTAACAGAACTCATTTACTAATGCTACATGACTTATTTACTTATGCAAAATAAAAACAAATTCAATTCGTCTCAGCTGAAAAATATTTTGCCTTCTTGTGTGTAGAAGATAAGTACTGGACCATTTATGAATGAATGAATTAAACCCAGTCAATCTGGCTTGGTTAGGTCTCACAGGAATAGCATGAAGCTGTAAAAGAAAAGCACGTCTTGATTCATAACTTAATTTACATTGCTTGAAATAACTGATCTATATCCGAGCCACACTTATGAAGCATACAAAGACGATCTTAATGTCACCATGTCCAAGTACAAAAACATACTAAAATCATGCATGTTTTACATATTAATATAAAACTCAGCTATCAGCGGAGCATTGATTTTCACTGGTCCGTCTGGGTGTCATTGGAAAGGACGACATTACCAACCGACAAGATGAAAATGATAACCTTTCAGGTCAAGTATAGGTCACCAATTAAGGGCGGGAGGAGCGGTAGGAATTTTTCACACAAAATAACGGCAGGTTTAACGGTTGAAATTTTTTTTCAAATAGAACATATATCTTCTGATAGCTCACTCGAAAGCCATTGAAATCCTGAGTACAACTGTTTTTTTAATTTGTTAATCGTCAACGGCAAAATGAGGTTAAAGGTTATAACTTTTTTATGCAACATAGATGGCAACATCTCACTCGACAGGTCTCTTCCATGTAAGCATGTTGCAATGACTTTCATATGAAGAATTCGTGGGTCCAGCTGCAACAAAGAACTGTTTTCTTTGAAGGATATTGTACTTCAGGGGCGTTAAAGCAGTATTCGGAGAGAACAAATTTCCCATCTGTAACCCTTTTTTAGCTACGTCATTATGGCTGCTTTAACAGCACTCGTATTTTTAAGGATTGTCAGTTCACGTAATGGAACTTGAGATTCAGTAATTCATTAAAGTCTATTGTTGTCATGCTAGATTTATTCACTTGTTAATCACCCTTCAGCTACGTCTCACCGGCTGCACAAGCAGCTTCATTTAATCCGCACAACTTTACAGTTCTTCTTATCTTATTGCTTGTGTTGTGAAGCATTTCCAGCCGTACAGATTTTGTGGGCATTTATGAGCATATGACAGGCTAAAAAAATGATGATGATGATAAATATAAATTATCGCACTTACATTTCTTTCTGCATTTGCTCTGCCTTCCTCAACTTCTTTTAGTTCACTACATAAGCATATTCAGTTTCTCTTATGAATGAATGGCTTCATCTTGTTACATAATATGAATCGTGTTCCAGCGGAGCCACGGCGAAGTCCAAAACCAATTTATATGATCACCTAAATTATAATGTTAGGTTGAAAATTCTCCTTTTTTCTGTCAATTTTTGTAGTCATTTTTTGTTGAAGTATTTATTGATATTTACGAAAAGGTGGACAATAAAAAATTCACATAAAGAAGAATTTAATCACGGTAAAAATATTTATTTTATCCGCAGACCTATCCAACCCGATGTAATGTGAATGAATGAGCTAGTGTTGCTTTAGACTTTGACGCAGCCGAAACATTCTTGGTCTGGAATTACTTTATCTTTGCTGTTCAAACCATGCTAAATTTACATGAATACCTTATCGCAAATAAGCACCTTCAGAAGAGTAATCAAAATGTAAGGAGCAATTAATTATCATTGGAAATATCAACGATGGAAGTCATGCATAGGGCATTAAATTCGTGAATACAAATGCTAAGATGAAGCTTGCCTCTTATCATCACCTTGCCCCCTCTTCATCTTAAAATGCTGATATTTTGAGGCCATGAGAGTGATTATATTTTTCAGTGACATCACACCCACTGAATTTCATCAACGTTTAGACAGTCTCAATCAATGCCTCAATGATTGAAAAAAAATTGTGAGTGGCTTTCATGAGCAAAATTATCTTATAAGTTACGAAAATTTGCATGAATTTGACCTTTTGGAGTGGCCACAACAGGAAAAGCTAAATATGTTCTGAAAGGATTTTCTCTCCAAGGTGTCTTCAGATCAAGTACTCAGACATCGAGCACCCTCCCTCCCACTTCTATTGTTCGTGAAATCTGAAAATCTAAAATGAAGTTATTTTTACTTCTCTTCGCATTTCTGGTGGTAGCCAATATTTCTTACGGCCAAAATAGAGCTTCTTTTGGAGAACCCTGTAATAGTACAGTCCGTTGTGACTGAAAAGCTTCTTTGGCGTGTATCAATGAAAAAAACGCCAACTATAAATGATTTCAAAAGTTCTCGATCACCGGGACTGACGGACACATAAAAATCAACACATTTCTTAAAGCCCGCATCTACGTAATGAATAGAACTTCATCTTTACCCAAACAATTCTGAACTAGTTTAACGACGTGTACCCAAACTGAAGGACAGGTGGGCATTCTTTCAAAATTTTCGAAGCAAAATATAAGGCAAGATAGAGTAAGAAGTGCAAGTAAAAATACCAAGGGTGCGGCAAACTTTTCTATTTCTATAATATCCAGATGAGGATAGGATTTGCCTGATGCTTCCAATTTGGCAGCTTCGTTGTACCCATTGCGAGTATTATAAGCCCACGTGTTCCATTCCAATACCTTGTCCCGGAGACCAGACTGGTGAATTCGCTCAATTGTCTCCCAAAGCCAATCCCGATTTACAGTGTATGCCACCCACCACCTGTGATATGTACGCAAAGGTTCTTTCACTGTTTTGTAGACCATTGCTTTTTCTGTTCCATTGGAATGCTGCAAATTTCGACTGAGATGTTTTGTACTATCAGGGAATGTCAAAGCGAATCCTTTTCTTGCTAAATGTGACAATTTTTTATTAATCGATTACGCTGACAAAATCACATCTGAGACGTTCAGTTTTATGTGTTTTTGGCGAAAGTCCTCAGAATAAACATATTTTCCCCATTTCATTTCTATGCCACACGCGATTTTGTAACCGGCTTTCAATAATTCTTCAACTTTCTCGAATGACGGAGGTTGCGTTTTGACATAAAGAAAACTTGTAATTGATGTTTCGTACAACATTGATACAAGAGTGAGCACAAATACAACGCCTAAATACAGCGTTTTTGTTTTTCTGAAATGGACCGGACCATTCCTGCAGAGTATTGCGGTCACGTTAATTATTTCATTTAAAATAAAATAAATGGACAATGAAGGTTGATTAAGTCGAGTAAGAGAAACGACCAGCACAACAAGAGATGTGCAGATTAGGAGCCAAGAGTCGTTTAAGTACGACGCGGTCCAAGTACCAGTGCGAATAAAACTATCCTCCTCATCGCTTGAACTCTCGAGGTAGAGTAACCACTCACGTGTACTCATTGAGAAATGGTAACCAGTCGTGACATGAACTCCAAACGTATTATTAAATAATACAGTGTATGCAAAGATGAACTGCTCGTTCCCATAACTTTTGTAACGGAAAAATAATTTCTGCTCGTCTTTAATATGGTCCGCGTATATCTTCATAGACATATTGTGTACCTGGCCAAGGTAAATGATTGACTGTAGAAATGGGTCACAGTACATCATTTTTATGGATCTTGGAACCAATCTAGCACAAGCGTACCGATCATTTCCAAAGTTACTTTTAAAGTAGTAATTGTCATAGAATGCGGCATGAAGAACATGAACCTTGACCATGTGTCCATTTCGGAACATTTTCTTGTGTAATCTCATTGGGTTCCGTAGAAGAGTCCTTATATTGCCCATAGACCAAACAATATTTTTTTCTGTATTGCTGTCCGCAGAGTATGCAGGAAAAATTTGACATGTGATCGCTCCTCCAGTCACTTGAATTAAAAGTTTGATTGCCGGAGTGTACTTGATCGAATAACCCTGGAACGTGAATTCCTCCAAAAACATGTGACCTTTGAACCCAAATATAACGGCGACTGTTGATGTACGCAAAAAGTAGCAATAAAAATTCTTCCAGATGACAGGATTTGAGTGATTACTATCAATCGTACCAAATATTATTTGAATTGGTTGTGTGAATCTATAACTCACATCAAGTTCCAAAGTCTTACTTGAATTAAAACCAATGAGCACATTAATTTGGACTTTGCTACCCATGTATGCTAGATTTGTATTAATAAGTGCCCGTTTCAAAACCAAGTTTTCCGAGTGGATCCACAGAACATAATCTTTTGGCTGTGTTTTCAAATACGATGTTAAAACATTAAGGGCTTTGTTGATTAATCTTGGGCTTTCACTGATCCCAAAATAAAAGTTAAAGTTAAATACTATAATAAGTCGGAAGAAATTTGATACTGAAACCATCTCGTATTTTCAAATTTTAAAGGCAATTTGTGACCACGTAAAAAGTGGTCGCCAACTATGACGTAAATTTTTAGTTATCCAAAAACAATTTTAGTCGAATAGGTTTAAATGCTGGCCAAGTTTAAAACAAAATACGTTTTCATACTTTTGGAAGCGTTTTCCATAATGTCACTGAATTTTGGAGATTAGATATGGTTCTCTGCGCTTCAGAATTTCATTCCTGTCCTCCTGTCACAACTCAATGCCAAACAATAAGGAAGAGTTAGGATTTCTGAGTTTGTTTTTATGTGCACTCTTCTACCAGGAAGCAGGAAAAAGTTTGTAAGTGATTAGTTTGCAAGTTAACTTGTACGGAGTTCAGGACACACGTGTGCGTGTCCGCATTTGTCAAGGAATATACATATTTTGTAACTACTTAAAATAATGAAACCACGGAAATAATCATAGCCTTACTGACGTGTACAGCTTTTTGTAACTGTTTAAAATTCCAAGCAGGAAGTATTGCATTTTGTTTTTGAAAAGTAATTCCTCGACTCCATCCATGTATAACATACTAGGATTAATATCTATAGGGATTTAAGTATTATGCATGCCAAATAAACTTCCGCGCAAACGATATATGAAAATGATGTTTGTGCTTTTGAGATTTGAGACAAAACAGAAATAAATTAAAATAAAACGGAAATATTATGTATGCCGTATGCCTAGTATGCTGCTAATACTTAATGGGTAAATAAGTAATCTTTAGGTTGATCGTGAGTTATGAGACTGTGTCTTTTATAAAATACTATGGAATTTAAGAGTTTAAACTTATGAGTTTAAAAAGATTAGTAGAAGGAAATAAAAGACATGAAACCTGATAGGAATGAACATTTGGTTTTTGAGCAATGCATTTATTAATCATCAAGTTACTTTGGAGATCAAATCGGTGATTATCATTGACTCCAGTGAAACCGGAGGTGTTTTTTTATTCTGGATCATCCACGTTCATTAAGTAAAAAATGAGTAGATTGATACAAAATTTACATCTGCATGTTTGCATAGTGGGTTACGTATCATTACAAGCTTATTTATTTAGAGTTGAATGCGAGTGGAAATGAAAAACGTACACACTTCACTCACCCACACTCAAGTTTGATCATCATATCATAGCCATTCTATCCAATATATGCAAGTAGTTGAGGCAGAGAGAAAAATAAAAGAGGAGGAAATTGCTCCAGTTGCCTCTGAGCTGAAAAAAAAGCCCAGCTACTTTTATTTTGCCTGATCTGCTCCTGAAGGACTGCAAGCAATTTAGTGGTTCTGTCAAGTCAAGCTAAAACTGTAAATATAATTTCCTGACAATTTTTTTTCTCTAAGTTTTAATTACAGGAATACCACTGCTGCTTTTAAATTTGGTTTTTCGCAGTAACGGGTATTTTCAGTTGATAGATAAGGCTAAATTGTCGCATTAACACATTATAAAACCACTTATTAGCAGCAGCGTGGTTCATACTATTCAAGGTTATTTAACATATTGTGAGGCAGAAAGAAACCATGTGGACGGAAATTTTTTTCCGGATATTGCTTCGATCTTTAAGCAGCTTGCAATCGCTAAGACCTTTTGCTATGACCTAACTTTTGATGATACCAACAACTTGAGACGCGAAAGCATCCCTGACGCACTCTGCAGCGCGCCCAAAAACTTGACGAACAACCTGCCTTTCTCAGTTTGTTTAGAAACTTGCGCAGCCAGTTACATATTAGCCGAATTGATGCAACAAAGAAATTTCTAATTTCCAAGAGAAAAACAATCAACGCCAGCAAAAGCAGCACTACATGCAAGAAGAATATAACTTGAACATTGCTGCTCAATGCTATCGCTTTAAAGTCAATCAGATTTTTGTGCGTCAGCAACTGCATGTCTTGCCAAAACACTATGCGTTCATGAAATCGTTGAAAAAGGTCCGGAATCCCGGACTGAAAGAATACATGACTTTGAAATAAAATTTCAACTGGGGAAACATATGGTTTACTAATAAATATGCTAGTACGAAGGGAACCATACATCTCTTTGCTTGTGGTCACCTTATGCTTTGTTGAACCACTAAACTTCTCTTGCTTCGAAAGGTACTTGGCAAGCTTGACTTTGATCCTCCAAACATTTTCGTATAAACCGGCATACGCTACATAACTACAGGTTTTAATCTGGTTGACATAATAGTCCTCAGGTGAAACGTCTTTCACAATGAGTGAGTACATAACTTCAAAAAGATGAAAATTTAAAATTCTTTCTACTTCCGAAGTCAAAGCAGTGATATTTTTGTTTCTGTTGTTTAAATGAAATAAACTCCCTAATGGAGTTGCCAGCAAATGTGTACTTTCATAGCGAACCAAACGACTTTTAAGAAATTCATAATATTTCACTCGACGTTTCATTTGTGCACTTTTGTTCAGCGGTTGAATGCCAGTTGTAATGTATGAAAATTCTTTACCAATAGTTTCCATGATTGGCAGAGGTGAATAAAATGTGATTTTGTGATTGAAAAGTTTGTCGAACGAATCAAATGTCCAGGTAGGAATTGGAGCAGAAAATTGATCAATGTTATTCCCAAAATACGAGTAAGTGAGAAACATTCCACCAAAGATCCAGCCACTCCACAAAAACCTGCTCCTTCCCTGATACCTTGTAATTGACTGGGCAACTAATACCTTGAATACTAAGTTTAAAATTGCTAATAGTCTGCAAGGATTCACGAGCCCTCCAAAGTTGCTGACACATCTACTAGTAATAATTACGGCAACCAGTAAAAGGAGCCACACTTCCAGACGGAAAGCAGTGAAATAACCCAAGAAAGACAGAAAACCCGACCACTCGACAGATGTGCACATGACAAAGTGCACCTCGTGATATTTGTCAGTGTAGGAAATCAAGTTACTCTGAACCGTTGTTCCAGCAGAGACCAAAACATCCACACCCATCTCCACCTTACCAAATACGAATACCGGGGAAGAAATTTCATCAGGAAATTCCTCCCACTTGGGCCTCGATAAAGAAGCATTTCTAAAAATGTTCAAGGTTAACCAAGACGCAAAACTTTGGTGAGCAAGAATTTTTAAGCCTCTCAATAAATGCTGGCTGCCAAAGGATGGGCCTTTGTATGATTTTTTTGTTATGATCAGATTCCTTGAGTTTATGGCTATCGCCGATTCGCAAAATCGGTCAACCATTTTGTAATACATTTGCGGGGTGTTCCTTACTTTCGAAACAGCCTTAACCGGGAAATACCCCGGAATTGGATAGGATTGAGGAGAAGCAAATTTTAGGGGTTTCTTGTCAATATCCAACACGAAATACCGTTCATGAGTGTGAAGAAACATGTAATCTTCGCAACTGAATAAAATCGATTTCATCGATTCCGGCTTAATCGTAGCTCTCAAAGTAGTGTCTTGCACATCCTGTTGGGCGAGAAATCCAAGAAAAATGGGTAAAGCTCTCCTAAAGAAAAGGGGCCAATAGCTCGTAGATCGAAATATCTGAAAGCGACAAAGTTGTATGATTAAGGAATCGTCGAATCAGTGGTAAAATATGATTTCAAAAATATGTACACATGTTTTACCCGCAATTATCAAGTAAAACATGATAATACTTACTATGGTTGAAGTGTAAATCTCTAATTGAAAATTTGAATTTTCCGAAACATGCTCTACTGGTAAATTTGATTTTGTGCAAAACGAATTTGCTCACCCCTCGGTTTTGACGATTAATTTTGAAAATTACTTTCTTCAAAACGGCACTTTTTAAATGTTAGTTAGTGACATACCGTTTCAAGGAATGTGTTAGAAGCCTTTAAATTATCATTTCCTACATTCCTGTAATGATTTTTCCCAAAATTTGAATATTTTCACGCCGCATGTACACTTATTTGCGTGAGTTTCAGTATTCCCAATTTTTCAAATAGGAGGAAAGGGTCCCCCCTCTGTTCACTTTAATTCTCCCATGTAAAAGTTTTTAATTAAAAATTAAGAATTTTCAAAATTTACTGTCAAATTCGAGGGGTGAGGTAATTCATTTTGCACATAATCAAGTTTACCAGTGGGACACATTTTGCAAAATTTGAATTGTTAATTTCAGATTTACACTTCGGGTTGTTCCATCGTTAGTGGTTGATTGAGTATCAATTTACCCATTGATGTTTGAGGAAATCTATCATTAGTTGCGCTAGCCTCGACAATCCGGCGTCATCATATTGGCGATGAAATTCGTTATCTGGTTTAGATAAAGAAATCACAAACGTTTGCAAATGAAGTACCTCATACCAATACAGCGTATGGTATCCTCCCTTCA
This sequence comes from Seira musarum, assembly GCA_027743895.1. Lineage (NCBI taxonomy): Eukaryota > Metazoa > Arthropoda > Collembola > Entomobryomorpha > Entomobryidae > Seira > Seira musarum. The sequence goes on along the minus strand of JAHZMX010006142.1, from coordinate 1,722 downwards.
GAGTATGTTTCGTCAAATCAGGAACGTATTCGTAAAATACGAATGCATTACAGGTCAAGCGAGGCCAAGAGAATCTATATTTGGAAACGTCGTTAACGTCCACGTGAACCGATCTAAAACGCTGCATATTGTGTATTACGATAGGGAAATGCGGAAGGATAATGAAGTCCACAACACTCGCTTGTATTTCGCCCTACATATAAAGACAATAATAATACATAATTTGACGTGATCATGGAGTAAAAGAGTAAAGTATGTATCATTTCTTGCCTTAAGTGGCGGTAGGATAAGGAAGAAATTGCAATCTTGGAAGGAATCAAAGGAATTTCGTATGTCTAATACGGAGGCGAACGGAATTGCGCAGGTGCATTCACTCACTATCGCCGACGCGAGCAAACCATCCAACAAAGAAACAAGAAAACCTTAGCTGTCGACTCCAGGTCGATAGCACTACCCATTTGTTAAATCCTTTGCTGTCGACTCCAGGTCGATAGCATTAGCTTATGTGATTCCTGTGCTGTCGCCTCCCGGTCGACAGCATTACTAATTTAGTAGTCAGTAGTTTTCTTGCTGTGACTTCTTTGTTCTCTCTTATTCCAATTTAAGTATATAATTCATGTAGTACTTAGGTTTCATTTTACCCCATTTTTATGTATGCCAAATTCAATTGTAAAAAAAATAAGGTATAAACAAAGCAAATGTTAGTCAGTAAGTTAGTACGCTTTCGTTATTCATCGAGTATGCCTTTATCATTCATCAAGTACGCTTTAGGATTCAAGAAAGTAGGCTGTGGTCAATATTAAAATTAAAATCACGCAAAGTGAAATTATCAAAATTCAGTTTAAGTGCATTTTCTCAGAATCTAACATCTATTGGTGGCTATAGATTTCGAAAATAGAAATTTCATTCCAATACGGTCATTCTGAGGTGCCAATCAAAGTTCTAGCCATTCCCAGTTCATGGCATTACAAAATATAAAGTTCTGGTTATTAAAAATATAACCTGGTCCTTCACCTATATTAAACCCCCGTCGTCGTTAAAAGTGAAAACATCAGCTATCGATAACCAAGCGACGACAAACATACTGATAATCTAAATCAGATTTTTACGCTGGTTCCGCCTCTTCCCATGAGTTATTTACGCGTGTCTGGTCAAATCTATTTGAAACGCTGATGATCTATTTGATGTAAAGCCAAATCGTTCGATAAAACGGTATGTCAATAATGAGAAATTAATGACCACACCAGACAGACCAGAAGATTAAATCGGGAGGCGTCCTACAAATCTATGCAAAAAACTGCAGAAATTTTTTTTTTCAACTGAATCCGAAATCCATTATTATGGATTAAACTATCATATGTATTCACAGTTCAATGAGAATACGTGTGGGAATGTTTCCCTAAAATGTCTATGAATTTAATTGTGGGGCAAGTTGAAACATGATTCGAATATAACGCGTTTTAAATAATGGGCTTCAGGACATTTTTGTGAATAAAATTTCTAACAAAAAAAATCTGTGGTCCGATTTACATCCTCGTCTTGCCTTGCAGCAGTCATCATCATCATCATTATAATGAGATAATAAAAGCTACTGTCTCCCATTTCCAGTTGCAGTTACGCCTTTTCACTTGGTTAGGCAGATAGAAGTCTGCAACGGACAGAGATTGATGCCTTTCAGCAAATAGCAATTCCGATGAGTACTTCCACCAAAGCAATGCAACG
>JAHZMX010006140.1:0-10689 GCA_027743895.1 Seira musarum | reverse complement strand
CCTCATTCCTATTAGCCTATCATTGATCGCTATCGATCGCTGATCTACTCACAAAATCGCTTACCTACTATACAATTTAGACCTCATATCCATTTTTCGATCTCATATGCAAATTTCGACCACATATACAATTTCGACCTCATATCTATTTTAGACCTCATGTCTAATTTCGACCTCATCCAAAAATAGACAATGATCTCTAACCTGATTTAGCTAAACAGTTTCAAAAATAATAATAATTTCTAACAAGTAATATAACAGACCTAACCTTAATCATAACGTGTTAATTCCAATTCTAACAGTTAGAGAAACTTTCAATTCTAATTTTCGTATGGTTTTCCATGCATTATGGTAGCACATCGCTTCGGTCGGATAAGCACCATCGCATGGATTCACCCACATTTTTTTAATTTTTGATGAGTGTGCTGACATCGACCGACATTCTTTAAATTCTTTGAGATGACGCATTATCAGCTTCACAGTGAATTTCTATAGCGATATAAATATCTGTCCAAAGTGTCAAAGAATATGAACTAAAAATTAAAATTAAAAAGTTCTGTAGCATTTTAACAAGAAACTGATAGCGGATTCGTAATCAGCGCAAAAAACTGAGACTAAACATACTTTATATGTGATTGAGGGGGTACAGTTCGGGGGGTTCTTTGTAGGCACAATCTGTCTAGATCAATTTTTCACGTTTAAAAAGAGGGTTCACAGTGTTCTGTAAAAATGTAATTACTCTTTTAAATTAATTTACCTTACACAAATTACTTGTTAGTTTTACTTCCTCATGTAAATTCTTTACTTCAACATAAGTAGTTGCAAAGGACATAAAACCTGATATGTTATTAATATATCCACAATGGCCTGATTTCTATTAAATGGTATGTTCTCTTGCGTCAAACATGAATCCACTGTTATGTAGGTGCACCTTAATCAGGATGCGCAAGGGAAGGGGTGCCTCTCCTAGTCGCATATACCAGACATGCTGTCTTAATCGGCATTTTTATCGTTACGAATACGTTTTCAATTTACTGCGAAAATGTCTCGGTGATATTTAATTTAAATTTTTATGTCAAAAATTTCAATTGCTTGGATGCGGAATAATGCGAATCAACATCTTTACGCCAATTTTATATCTGCTTGCATTGTGTCAGATGGGGAAAGAAGGTTGGTGGACATTGCGTACATATCTAAAAATACTTGACACGATTGATTTGGAGGTTTGTGTTGATCCGTTTTGAACCAGAATGCATTGTAAATGGGCATTTTAAGGCACAATAATTCAAATTAAAAAAGATTTCGAATTATTTCCAGCATTTGGACAACGGATTGGTTACCAGCGTAAAAAGCAGAACAAGGCAGTATTAATGGTGTATGCCATTAGGGGGGCACTTGAAAATGTTCCCTTGTGAGCAAGACAGTATTTGCGGTATATGCGATTTGGAGGGGTACCTGGAGTCATTCCTCTGTTAAATAGCCCTGAACTACTCCTTGTGAACCTGCCTTTTCCAGTTATATTCCATAATCAAGGATACATGTCATTTAAACGAAATTACGACTTTCCAAGTTTTATGTACTGAACAGATAGAAATGTGAAGCAGTTGGTGTAGTAGATAATGGTTACATATTGGAATGGGTAAAAACAAGAAAACACTTCTCTATTATTCTAGAACCCATTCTAATGCGTTATTTTACCATTTTGGAATCAAATCAAAATGAACGTGTAAACATGGTCGATCCTGACATTATTACGACAAGCGCGGAAATATTGCGCCAGTCTTCGATGGACGCATCTGCATAATAAATAAGAGTTACCGAAACACAGTTTCGTACTTATTTTTTCGACAGATTTGCATGCTAACAGCGTCTGATTTGAACAGCATATCTAACAATAAGCGGCACATGCGGTTGATCCATAATGAGTTTTTTTAAAATTTGATCATAAGTCCAGACAGACACGATTACTGCAAAACAAAAACGCTGTTAATTTGATCGCATTGGAAATGTCATAGTTTCTTCAAATTTCATAAGCTGATCATATTATGAGCTGCAAATAAATTCTTACATAAATCATCACTGGAACGAATGGAGCACTGAATTTGTGTATGGCTCATTGACTGACTTTTTGGATGAGTAGCGTATGATTACAGACAATAATCAGGTTTGCAGGAAATACAGAAGTGGTGTTTATCTTTTTCGCTGAAGGAGCCACCCTTGAAAAAAAACCAACAATATTATAGATAAATTCCCTCTTACTCATTGTCAAATAAGTTCCACTCAAAATAATTGAATGACATTTTTGTTGGAATGAGTGGAAACTCCAATTGTAGATTGTGAATGCCGGAATTTTCAATTTTCATGGTTTCAATATGGGTAGTATATGCGATTAGCGGGGGCACTTGAAAATCTTCCCTTGTAAATTGAAGTTTTCATCCATTCTAACAAAATAGTCATTCCATCATTTCGAGTGAAAGTCATTTGAGTAAGAGTGCAATCAGTTTTCAATGTTTTAAAATTTAAAAAAAATACAGTGACGCCAATAGTTCAATAGCACTTTTCAATGCCAAAGACGCAGAAAAGGGTAAAACGGACGCAAACGTGCGAAGCCAGATTTAGTGCTTCTCGTGAACTCATTTTCTCTATGGATACGCACTATAATTTTTACTCCTATTATGATCCATTCACCCGAACTTAAATGAAAAAATAATCATATTTAATTTTAAATTAATTTTAAATTAATCCGCTTCATGGATTGTAAGCATTACGTGAAGCTTACCTATTTCTTTTTGTTCTGATGAGTGAATCATATTTATTCTGCCAAAACCAGTTAAAGCCAATCACCATGAATGACGACTTTTTGGCTACATTTATAAATCTTCGGTAAATGGATATCATGAAAATTTTCTGCTTGTCTGTTTGTACCTACTTGGAACGCATATAGAAATGAACAATCTGAATTGCTTATCACATTATTTACATGAAGTAATTACATCAATTACTTACATGAATTTACATTGTTACTGGCGTTCCTACCAGGCGATCTGCTCCGTTAGCAAACTTAATGAAGCCCTCATTTCTAGTAAGTGGGTACGTTCTCTTGCACCGCATATGAATCTGTTTGTTGATAAATAACCCGACATGATACATTGGACATTCTGTATATAAATTTGACTTTACTTTTCTTCCAAAATCATGCCAAGCACTTTAGCCATTTCATCTTGTATCTGTACCATTTTCAGCTTTCACTCAACCATGTCGTGTGAGGCACATTGCATTGAGTCAGAATGGATTTAGTTTCCATTCCGTCGCAGAATTTAATTGACAGCAAAAGCAGAGTTCTCCAAAGCTACAATTTCAGGGAAAAATCCCTATATTTTCATTTGTACTTGGAACGCAACGTACTAACACTTGAACAGTTTAAAGTTGACTTCAAAATTACAGATATCTTGTCACCAATCAAAACAACGATTTAACCTGTTCTCCAAATAGTCCAGCAAAGCCCCGGTTTCTACTAAATGGTATGTAAGTATCCTTCCATCATTTCTTGAATCTTCTTTGTACAACCGAAATCGGCCTACGAGATTGATTGGGCAACATCAAGCTAATTTCAAGCTCATTTTTATAAAGCAAAGTGTATGAGCACATTTAACCAGGTATTATTTATGTTCCAAGACGGATGGTGTATAAGTTTGCAACAGTGTCATGTTTTTAAAGTTTTTAAACATATCTGTCGTTAGCTTTATCATTCAAGTTTTCAGCATAATTGAAAAACATTCAATGAGAAAATAAGACGCTATAGACCAAGACAGTTTAGGTTTTGCTAAAATAAAAAAAGGTGCGAAAAAACAACTGACAAGGGAACATTTTCAAGTGCCCCCCCTAATCGCATATACCACCCATACTGTTCTGTTCAGCTTTTTACGCCGGTTACGAACCCGTTTCCTAAATACTGGAGATATTTAACATGAATTTTTAATTTTCATTTTTATTGAAAAAATTTCGTATATTTGGATGAGGATCGACAGCACTTTGTGAAATTCGTATAGTCCGAGTTTTTTGATTATATGACAGAGGGTGAAGGAAGGTCGGCAGCTTCCTTCGTCCGGAAGTAAAAATGCCTCATGGGGTCGGTTTTGGAAGTGAGGAAGAATCTACCAAATAAATACAGTTATTCAACGTATTTTTTGATTGCGGAAAAAAGTGTGTGGGCTAAATCTATGCACCTTAAGACCTACAAATGTGATAATTAAAAAAATTTAGGATGCGTGACAACGCCGCCAGATGTCGTTAAAAGTGAAATGGTTTTCAAGCTGTAATTTCCCCTAGACACTTCCGATTTTCTAAATTTCTTCACCAATACGTAGCTTGAACAATTCTCTAGACAGATTTTTCTCAGTTTTTTCATATCTTTAAATTTGACAATTTTATATCGAGATCAATGTTGGATCGATGTTAACTTCATTTTTCATTATTTTTTCTAAGCGAATTGTATTTGCCCTTTAAAGTTATGATCTATATTGTCTATTCACCAACAAATGTCAATTTTATGTTCCACTGGGATTTCTAAAATAACTTTTAATGCCAAAATCGGCAATTATTTGAGTTCTCAACACCACTACGCAAATAAATGTACATCTTTTAAATTCTTATGCCCGAAAAAATATAAACGCCTCTGTGGATTTTGCAATATGGTGTTGATATGTGTAGTAAGCAATTCCTAGTACTTTAACGTTTATCCAAAAACCAATTAAAAATACAAAAAAACTGCGAAATATCTGCACTGATTTAAAAACTATTTGCAAGTAACATGAAAATCTGATCAGGACGGCCCATGCGAGTTGTTGTATCACTTGAAAATGTTTGCTTGTAATACAATAAAGTGTATGGGCTAAATGTGCACTTGAAAAATACGCTACGACATATAAAATTAGTTCTTGTGGGTGAATAAGCGATATAGATCATAACTATAAACGGCAAATACAATTTGCTTAGAAAAAATAATGAAAATGAAGTTAACATCGATCCAACATTGATCTCGACATAAAATTGTTAAATTTAAAGATATGAAAAAACTGAGAAAAATCTGTCTAGAGAATTGTTCAAGCTACGTATTGGTGAAGAAATTTAGAAAATCGGACGTGTTTAGGCGAAATTACAGCTTGAAAACCATTTCACTTTTAACGATATCTGGCGGCGTTATCACGCATCCTAAAATTTTCTAATTAGCACATTTGTAGGTCTTAAGGTGCATAGATTAAGCCTACACACTTTTTTCCGCAATCGAAAAATATGTTGAATAACTGTATTTATTTGGCAGATTCTTCCTCAAGTTGGTGTTGATCCGTTTTGAACCAATGTATTGTAAATGGGCATTTTCAGGCATGAAAATGAAAATTAAAAATTCATCTTAAATATCTCCACTATTTCGACAACGGATTCGTAACCAGCGTAAAAAGCTGATCAAGACAATATGGGTGGTATGTGCGATTAGGGGGGGCACTTGAAAATGTTCCCTTGTGAATAAATTTTATATCGTTGATGTCAACATTTTATCATGCATCAATCCTATTTTCGACGAAATGTTTAATTGTCAATTGCCACCCATGGAACATCAGAAGTGCCCCTTAATTTCATAAGCCTTGCATATCGCCAAGATTCTGATTTCACTCTGATAGTGAATCTTCCTAATTCTCTGTAAAAATAATCAAATATTTGTTATTTTAATTTGCCCTGAAAACGACATTTATTACTTGGTAAAGCAACAGTCGAATTCATCCATAACACTAATGCTGATGCTTCTTCAAAAAAATGCTGATTCGTTGTAACGGTTTAAAAAATATCCAGTTCAATACATGTGGTACATTCGAACACAGGAAAGCGCTAGAGCCCGGTCCTTTGTGAATTTTTTTATATAAATAAGCCAAAAAATTGAGACACATCAAGTACAATTCCTTCGATGTTCATTTTTACTACATTTCCTTCAAAATTATTGCACGAACTGACAAAAGAAGAGTTTAAAAAGCTCCTTAAACTGACTCAATCAGTTTTGTACGCTGGGTTCGAACACGTTGTCAAATCAATGCAAAATATATCAGGGTAATTTATTATTTTTGTGTGCAAAATTACATAATGCATTAAACTATGCAGTTCAAAATCAGACGATCAATCCTAGCTTTCAAAGTCGATAGTGTTATTTATTTTATTTGGTCAATATTCCTATGAAGAGAAATCATCACTTGTGGACCTTCCCTTGCGATAAGTAAAAAGTCCAATGCACAAATTATTGATAAGTGCCAAATGAAGATTTCAAAACCTGTGAGGTTGTACTTTTCCTGTATTTACTGGGAACGCTCACTCAAATTAATAATTCTACTTTATTTTGTAAATTCCTTACTTGAACCTAATCATTCCCAAACATTGATGACCTGTGACGGTAATTATATTCACTGTTCCCTGATTTCTATTTAATGGTATGTTCCCTTTCATCCAGTATGAATCTGTTATGTGGATGAACATAAAATTGGCCTCGCTTAAACATGATTCGTTAGACATTCTCAATCTAAATTCGACTTTACTATGATTAAAAAATAATGCAAACTTTGGCCATTTATTTTTGCGTCGTTTTCGTTTTTCTCTTTATTTTCATTCAAATTAAAAATTATCCCTACATTTTTGCAGTGAATTAAAGGGAATTGGTTACGGATGTCTGGATTATGCAATTAGGGTCATCACAGGGGCCCTTCATGTGTAACTAAGGAATGCGTGTTTAAAGATAATTCCGTTGCGTTGTAAGGATTTTGATTTCAGAATAACCTCTGGACGCCAAAATAAGAATCATATTCAGAAAGGACTAGATCAATGCAAACATCGAATACGCTTTCAGTTTTCTGTATTATGCTGTCTTTTGTAATTTTACCGTTTGTCCATGAAAAAATTGCTTGTTTTAGAATAGGCTAGCATTTTGTTGATTCGCTAACATCGCCGGATTAAGTCATCTGATGAAAAACTCATGCATGGTGACGATGTTGAGCGCAAGGAAATGGAAATAAATAGTTTTGCAATGCCAGGGAGTGATAAATTTTGCTTAAAGAAGATTAAGAACGACGAGCTTCATAATATCTGCCTTTACTTGCGGCAAATTCATATGATAGACTTGAGCTGCAGTTTCAGTTTTTTGTAATCAAAATATTCTTTTAACAGTATCCTTAAGGAGGTTATCTTGTTATAACAAGAGAACCTCATGTTCTAAAATATGAAATTAATTTTCTTAAGATTTTCTGATAAAAGCTATCTACAAATCTGAGAAGCTGAATCCTGTATTTCCGAAAGTGTCTGTTTTTTATCTACCTTAACCTCGTCAGATATTTTGGGGCAAACAAACCAACGGAGGATTTGTAATCAGTAGAAAAAAACTGGTTTAGATTACTACAGTGTAACTTCCGAATAATTGCGCCCCAGCGGGCATTTTAAATTAGCAATTATAAAGAGACTCTATTATTGAGAGACTCTCCATAATTGCTTTTGTCAATTACAAGGAAGTTTTGCACATCTGATCGAACAAACGTAAAAAACTTAAGCGTGATAAGATACACACACAAATTACAAGGCTTATATAGCAGTGAAATCTGAGCTGTGCTTTATGAATCTTGCATAGTAGACTATGCTTGAGATAGGAACTTGTAAAAACTGGAAAGGTCGGATAGGGACTGTCCACATTTGCAAAAAAATGCAATAGCAATAATAAAGGAGGTATTTTTCAATGGAAGGGGAATAAAAAAGGAGCAATTATAGGGAGACGCAATTTATATGGGGTGCAATTATTCAGAAGGTAAAATGCATGCAAAACCGAAGGGCGGGAACAACCCCTGCAACTTTAAGGAGATTGTAATTATTCGGAAGTTACACTGCATATGTTTTATGTACGATTGAGGGGGTACAGTTCGGGGGTTTCCCTTGTTAATCACATTTCATGTGTTGTTAAACTACTACAAAAATATACATAGTTGTCTTGAGACTTGCAAACCTATCATGATTGTAAAACAGATTCATCTTCATATTCTGCCTTCAATTATGGCAACCGCACACACTAGAATGGAGTGCCTATTTTGGCTTTTGTGAACAAAAATATATTTTAATAGTATCCTAACGAAACCTCAAATTCTGAAAATCAAAATGATTTTCTAGTGAAAACGATTTACAAATCAGAGGTTACAAAATCTGTATTTCCGAAAATATCTGGTTTGGAATTACCTTAACCTCGACAGAAATTAGAGGCAACGCTAGTGTATAAGAAGAAGAATAGAAGAAAAAGATGCAACCTACTGATCTTAACTTGCGATTAATTTGATAATAAATCACAAATTCTGACGCAAATGTAAAAATAATTCTAACGAAAGCGCTCTTAATCACATTTCAAGTGTTGTACATCAAAAAATATAATCTTCTTTGAGACGGGAGAACCTGTTACGTAAGTGAAAGCCTTAAAGCCCCGCTTTTAGTAAATCGAAGGTATCTTTACATCGTGACTTCAATCGGTTATATAAACTTGAACTACTGTGTTCGATCTTGCACCGACATTATTCATTTGGCGTTCTCAATGTAATTATAATTTCGGTTTCACTTTTATTTTTAAAGCCATTTCGTGCAAAATTCATTTGCGTCAGAGTGGATTTATTTTTTATTTTATTCCGTTTTAAAATTTTCTGTGAATCTGTGTCAATAAAACAATTCCTCAAAGTGCCAATTTCCTTTACATGGTATGGATGTGTTTGTACTAACAAATCGGCCACTCTCCGACATGATCATTCCGGCATACTCAAACTAAAATTGAGTTTCCGGTGTCATTCAACAAAAATATCATTCAATCATCTCAAGCAGAACTCATTTGAATAATCGCGGATGTAGTCTTCCGTCTGTCGGGTTCTTTATTTTCAGTTAAACAACAGCAAGGTCAATAGCGCTAAAACGGACTGAAAAGGGTAAAGTTGGATTTAAGGTTTTCGTGAGTTAGTTTCCTGTATGAGTATCCCCTTTTGTTTTTCTCCAATATGAACCATCAACACAGATTTGAACAAAAATACAATATAATCTCATTCTATTACGGAAAACAGATTTCTGAAAAATCTACTTCATAGATCGCGATCGTAAGCTGAATTGATACTTTCCATTCGCGCTGATTGAATTGACAGCAAAAAAACTTATGTCCATAGTACTTTTCAAAGCTAAGGTCTCCGAAAAAGGAACTGTAATTTGTATAAACAGTCTTTCCAGGATCTACTCATCGTGAACCAACTGCGTCTTCGAGGCTGATTTCTTATGATTTTTTTAAACTACATCACATATTCTCCTACAACTATTTTAAGCGAAAGTACTTCCAATTTTAAGCTAGTTTCATGTGTCATAGTTTCCTAATACAACTGTTAGGAGCAAAAACTCCAAGACGTATATAAAGTGTGGTTTCGGAGTGTACTGAAAGGTAGCGTAGTCTTAAACGCGAATGTCAGGTTTACAGGGATTATTTCAGTCAGATTTCCTCATGTTTTGTAAACCAACTTATTTCATGCAATGCATCCAGTTTTGTTTTGGAGATTAACCAAATAATTTATGTATTTTTTGTGGGATATTTCTGAACCTAGAAACACACGATTACCAAAAGTAGATTAGGTATACAATTTACTTTCATGTGTAAATAAAACCCAACTAAAGAAGATGACCTGTTACATCAAATAAATTCGGGAAGCTCTGATTTCTATCATATGGTACGTTCTATTGTAAGTATCAAACATGAATCTCATATGTGGCGGACATTTTAAATTTAAATTTGACTTTAGTCTCACTTCTAAGCATTGTAAAGAAATTAGGCTGTTCATTCTGTTGCCATTTTCAATTTTCACTTAACCATCTCGGGTGAAGGTCATTTCAGCATGAGGGATTTAATTTTCATTCAGTCTCTTTTTGATTTTACAGCAAAGCAACTTATGTCTAACGTTACTATTTATCGTGATTATTTTTTGGATCCTCTTGGAGATTTGCATGGGAAAATCAAAGGTCTCGGAGGGCCTTACCAGCATTTCAAAGAGCAGAACTAAACAAAATTGGTAATTAGAAAATGTTGTATAGGGTCCCCCTTTGCCACCTTTCTTTTCCTATCAGAATTTTGAAGCAAAAATTTTTCTTCAATAAAAGAGAAACGGTTGCTCATGGAATAACAGCAGTTTGCACCTGATAATTTTTGGTCTAATACCAAAGTTTTGGCAAACTTATGAGTGGTTCAAAAAGTAATCACGAGAAATAGTAACGTCGTAAGTATCTACTGTCTAAATCAGTTTTTACGTGGAAAATGAAGCCTCATAATTTTCGGTAGAAATATGAATTACTGTTTTAAATTAATAAGCCTTTAAAATAATGCTTTTATTAATTTTACTTCCTTTTGTAAATTCTTTACTTAAACACAAATACTAAAAACAAAAGGGTAACACGTTACGAATCCTGAGAGGGTGAGTAAGATCAGTGAGATTAAATTGAATGTGCATGTACAAGTACAAACCAAGGCATATTTGAGTAGTAGTAGTATGATACTACTCAAATTTAAAAACGACGTAATCACCCGTAGCGGTTAATCCATATTTACAAACGTTTCTCAAATACAGCAGAAAAACATGAAGTTATTAAAAGACTTCACATTTA
>JAHZMX010006139.1:0-17300 GCA_027743895.1 Seira musarum | reverse complement strand
ATGCATTGTACATTTGAGAGCTTCTGGGACATGGCAAAGATTAAAAACAATACTCTGTTTACAACTGTTTGTCGTTAAGCCTTTTTTAGCCACGTTTATATCGCTGTTTTGGAAGCTTAATTTGTGCTGACGTGGCCTAGTTTCAGAATAAGCTGCAGTAAAAAGCTCAACATTATCACCAACTGATAATAAGACCGAATATTTTACTGATCAAAAAAATTCTTTGGTCGAGATATTTCATTCCACGACAGTATTTCCATTTTTGATTACATCACTTTTACACTTTTGAAGAACCTGATTGAAAAATCGTAATAGAACACTACATTTTTAACTGGATCATTTAATAATTTTCACCGTTTTTGCAGTTTAATTAATTTAAAGTTGCAGAAACCGGCAAGATATTATGAATTGGACGGAAGCTTAGAAGTTTCACAAGAAGCTGGAATTTTTGTGTTTGCCTACTACATCCAGAGCCCCTGGTTAAGTAAATTCAATTCAATATTAACTAAATAAATTGTGCTTGAGCGATATAATAATTTTTAACGGCTAGCTCCAACGATAATGATAATTGCTCTTATGGATTTAAAATACAGATTTAAAAAGAAAGATTTTTTTTGTGATGCCATACAGATCGGTGTTTTCATTTGTATTCATCAAGAATGGAGAAACTGGTGGTAGGAGAAGGTGACCGTTTAAAAAAACTACGCATATTATACAGTGCGTTAAATTGCAAATGTAAGATATAGTGTTCCTATATTTTAGGTTGCTTGACGTTAAGCAAGATAACAAAGTCAATGAAATCAGCGAAAGGATTCAGTCTTCTCTTGCAAAACTGGATAACATTTGGAAATAACTTATCTGTTGGGAGTGCCAACATACTTGATCTAGATAGAAAAGTGAATCTTGAAACTTTGCCACTGGAAGAAGTTCCAAGGGAGCTAATTCAATGTTGGAAGGCAGCTGAAGGAAGCAAGGCCACACTAAAGGTTTTATATGATGCGCTCGTGGAATCAGGGAGAAGTGACGTTGCAGGTAAAAATATTTTACACAGCTAACGCCACATTTGGATTAGGCGTATTATAGTTGCGTAGTTTAATCTCGTCTCATGAATTGTTTAATTATTATTTGCAGAATCACTTGTAAAGTTTCTCCAATTCTCTGTAAACGGTAGGATAATTTCTCTGGAAACAATTTTGGGAAGCAATATTTCCCCATCCGTATCAAAAACAATTTACGACGCATTGCAAAAGTCTGAACATTTATTTCCAAACGAACCTACTCTGCTTATCAGGAAACACGTTCTACCATCAAAGGAACCTTCTTATTATGTAAAACGAACTTTATCTCTCAAGGTCAAGCTAAAGTCTGAAATTTTCGGCCACCAATTGACACAAAATCATGTATTCCTGGTAAAAGGAACAACGAAATTTGGACTTTCGCAGTTAGCACCATCCAAATTAGTGGATTTCTCTGGGAAACAGTTATGTTCACTCACAGTAACACTAGTGATTCTTCAACGAGATGAGCACTTCAACATGGTTTGTCAGATTACAAACATGCCTGTCCATTTTATTGAAGCGAAGGAATCCAGCTTATTTTGGATCAAGTCGCGTGGTGGTGTGGATACACTCCGGAAATTTCTTGAAGACGATGAGCTCCTGCTTGGAGAACGAGAGTTAATTGATAGGATGTCAGAGACCCCTCCACCTTGTGTTTTCAGTATCTCAGATTCCCCCGGAATGGGGAAAACTTTGCTACTGAGGAATTTATGCAAGAAAATGGAGCTTGCCAATTCAAACACAATTGCCCTGTATCTGGAGTTAACTGAGCTTGCTGGGAAACTTGAGCCCAATTTTACTTGCATTATGCATAAGCTTGCAGAATATGTAACATCGAACGAGTACTGCAAAATTGTTGTGGAGGAAGCATTAAGAAAAGGCACGTTTCAATTCGACATTTTCCTGGATGCATACGACGAAGTAAATCCCAAAAAGTTAGACGCAGTTGACCGATTTTTAAAACTCTCGAGTGATTTAATCACTACCAGAGTCCATATAACGACAAGACCGCATTTGAGACGAAAGTTGGAAAATCTGATAAGCGCAATTCCACACGGAATTACACCTTTAAAAGTTAAGGAGCAAATAGAATTCTTAACAAAATACTGGATAACAATGCACAAGGCAAAGGATAATGAGACACTTACAACGTTCGCAAAGAAATGTCTTGAAAAAGTCCACGAAATAACGGGAAAAGCAAGGGTTGATGTAGCGGGTGTCCCACTACAGTGTCTAATGGTAGCAAAAGCATACGCTGAAGACGCCGTAAGGATTTCGGATCAAGAAGTTCCAGAGAATATTTACATTGAAATCTCGTCAACATTTGATATGTATAAGAAATTGTATGATGTAAAACTAGGAAGAATTTTAAAACACTCTACAATTCGACACGGAAATTGGATACGGAATGCAAAAGAGTACTGCATTAACACTCACGTCTATTATTCAATAGCTCTGCTATTCCCTGACTGGATCACAATATTTCAGAAGTATCTTGGAGGCCCGTTTTGTATTGGAGAAAGCAAATGCTATTCCGTGGGATTTATGGAGGAGGCTGGTGACCCAGGTCATCAGCGATTTATCCATCGGTCATTTGCGGAATATATAATTGCGCACTTCCTTGTCCAAAATCTGTGTCGATTCACCGGTTGCTTCTCATTACTGTTCAGTGAAATATTGGGGAGTGACGGAATGCAATATTTATCTTCACTTGCGCGTCCTCCTCGCGTAAAACTGAATTATTCAGTAATTGCGTACTTTGTCGACTGTCTTCTAAATGAATGCCAACTCAGCACAACCACACTGTCATCCTCACTAACGACTAAGCGAATCTCTTTGTCGGGTGAAAATATCTGTGCCGCTGTCATTGGAAGTTGTGTTGAAAATTTCGAAAACTGCTTCGAATTGGTAGCAGAAATTATGCCCAATATGGTTCAGAATAAACATGATTTTATACTGACGGCAGACAAGCATCTGAAGTACCTTCCACATTTAATGATCGAGTCAACAGAAAATCACAACCTGATTTTCAAATTATTTTCTTTTTTTAAAACCAAACTTGGATGGAACATAGAACGTTACATGTACAGCCCATTGAAAGATGAGCTTGAACTGCGCTTTGCCCAGCTGAAATCAATTGACAAATATAAATATCCATGGATTCCAAACTGCACCCCTCTTCATGTCGCATCGTATCATGGGAGATACAACATTTTGGCTATGCTTGTGAAAGAGTATGGAAGCCAACTTAAAACCGTCAAGTATTTAATACATGTTTGCTTGCGAGACAGTTCAACAAACGACGAGGAAACGTTGAAAGAAAAAACATTGGTTTTACAAATGCTAAGCGATCTCTCAAAAGAATATTCTACTAATTGGTTAGAGGAAGAATTTGAAGACACCAATTGTCCACCCATTCATCAAAATAGGGTGAGTTTGAAACTAGTCAACTGCTTGATTCAGCACGGGGCTAACGTAAACTCTTACTCAATAACGAATGGCACTGTTCTACACTTGCCAAAATCTAAAGAAAGTTGGAGTCGCCTTGTCCGTCTGGTGTTCTCTAAGGACTTTAAGGCCGTCAACAAGATAAACGCGGACGGGTTTACTCCGCTTTCGTACGCTATAAGCATGTTTGGCACATTGGATGACGAATCCCTTCAATGCTTCAAATTGGCTGGTACCGATTTCAACGCCGTTTGCAGTTCAGACCTTCCCATATTAGCTTATGCAATAAGTGCGGGTTGCACAGATTTTATTGAAAAGATTATAGATTTAGGAGCGGATGTAAATTTTGTTAGCGAGGAAAATGGAAATGCAGCTCATTGGGTAATAGAATGCGGAAGTGTCGGAGTTAGACACTGGAATTCGGCCAAGATAATTGATATCATGAAACTTTTACTACGTCGTGGATTAGTTCATTCAGAAAAGCCAAACGCTATCGGCCAAACACCTCTTATTTATGCAATCGCTAAACTTCCCTGGATGGATTTGGATCTGCTAAAATATTTCCATGCAAATGGTTCAAACTTCAGCGCTAAGGATATACACGGGGACAGCGTACTTTTTTATGCCGCGAGATACTCCTCAAACCAAGAAATTATTGAGTATTTGATGGACAAGGTCGACAAGTCTTACCGGAACAAGAAAAAACAGAATCCTCTGCATTCAGCGTGCTTAGGAGGAAATTTTTTGGCTTTCTTTGAGCTACTTTACTACTATGACAGCAGAGATTTACGCGATCAAGATGTCGACGGAAATATTCCAGCGCATCTCCTATTCAAAAATGAGCACACTGGGAGCAGTCTAATTCTAAACACCCCACAAATTTTGAACAACGCATTTAGTGTCAGGAACAATCAAAACAACGTACCGTTCGTGGAGTGGATAGAAAATGGAAAGTACTCGCTGCCAGCTCTACTCGAATTAAAGAAAGAGCTTGGGATATGTCCGAATATTGCGTCGGAAGCAATTACGGCCCTAGTAACCAATCCTACAGTAGCCGAACACTACCTTGAGAACCTATCTGCATCAGATCAAATAACTTTTAAAGACTTCTTTATCTTTTTGCTTTGCAGCGGTGGAAAATTTACAAATGCCAAATTTGTTGAAACAAATATATGCAACCAAAAGTGCAAATCTCTGAATGAAATTGTCGTAACTGTAAATGAAAGGATTTTAAAAAGTTCGTTACCGATACCAACTTTGAAGAAGTTTCACATGACAGATGAAGCAAACTCAAGCCCAAAGAAATTTCACAGTGATGCAAATGTCTCATTGCAGCTTCTGGTTGAAAATATTTTGGAGACTAATAGTTTCGACGTCTTTATGGATTTCTGCAAAGTTTGGGCCTCAAAGTCTCAAGGTATGAATAGGGCATATGATACGTTAAACACATCTATGGATATGCATTCACTGATATTTCTGTAAATTTTTTAGCTGATGCTGACGCTACTATAGATACTCCTGACTCGTCGCAAACTAGAGCTTCCAGTAGTACTGTACTTTCCACGGAAAAAGAAAACATACTTGAAGATGTCGAAGTTCTTTCATCTGCTCCTATTAGAAAAAGTAAAAAACTTTCTGAAATTTTGGACTGCACGCCATTTCATGTTGCCGCATATGAAGGCGATCTCCCAAAAATAATAGAAATACTAGACCAGAATAAGGACGAAGTTATTCACTTCAAGCATTTGATTCATGCATCTGTACTGAATAGTGCAGACGACTGCGAGAACGTTGTTAACAACAAAATAAAAATTGTTCAATTGCTCGTAACACACAATCCCACTTGGCTTCAAGAAACTTTACACGGACGTACTCCGCTGTTACAGAGAAAGGTTCACTTCAAAATTCTCAAAGAATTGGTTACGCTTGGAGCAGATATTAATGCTTGTTCTACCAGAGGAAAAACTGTTTTGTTCCAGACAGACTGCACGACTCCGTTCGTAGACCTTCTACGTTGGGCGTTGTCAAACGGCTTCAGTCTTGTCAATCAGTGCGAAGCACTGTCCGGCCAAACAGCTCTTATGCACGCGATATGCAAATACGGGGTATTGGACGATGAGGTGCTTGCTTTGTTTCAAAACGCAGGAACAGACTTTAGTACAGTCAACAAATCCGGATTGTCAGTAACATACTTTGCCCTGGAAACCGGATGTAAAGAATTTGTAAGAAAAGCAGTGGAACTTGGTGTAGATGTCAATCATCAAGACGTTAGCAAGAACAACGCATTTCACTGGCTTTTTCTTCATGCAACTTGTGACAACTGGGAATCTACAAAGATAATAGAGATGATGGACTTGTTTCTCGAAAGAAAATGCAAACTAATTAATGAGCCAAATTTAGAGGGCGAAACACCTCTTCATTATGCAATAGATTTAAAGGATCCCAGCACAAATTTGCTACATTTCTTTCATTTGAATGGAGCAGATTTCAACGCCACAGATAACCAAGGATGGTCAGTGTTACATCGAGCAATCGCCACAAATCACTCTCTCGAGTGCCTAAACACGCTCATTGAGTGCGGTGCAGATCTACTATATATTAATGACGATGGCGACACTGCTGCCCATGTACTATTAGACTATGCATGCACAGCAGATTGGGACTACGTTGAAGTGTACGAGAAAATGAAATTTTTTACATCCAAAAATTTCACACTTGTAAATCACAAAAACAATGACGGAGTCACACCAATTCACTTTGCAATGAAACTAAAAAATCTGGAATTGAATATGATTGATCTATTCAATAAAGTCGGTGGTGATTTTAATTCCGAAGATAATTCTGGTAACTCTGTGCTGTTTCATGCAGTACTAAGCGGCCAAGGAAAGTCTATTATTTCAAAACTAGTTGAGTACGGAGCCAATACACACCACCTGAACTGCAACAATAACAATGCATTGTTGCTTGCTGCTTCTTTCGCAAACACTTCAGCGATTGAGTTTCTGCTTAATGTTTTTGATGACGTCAATGCTACTGATAATGACGGAGATACCCCACTTCATGAACTATTTGTTGATGAAGATAGAGAATATCGTGGAGCTCTACGACTTCTTATAAAGAAATCAAAATTTGACTTGGAAAACAAACAGGGTTTCATACCGATAGTTAAATGGATTACTCAGGCCAAGCATTGCTTGCCTACTTTGGTGGAATTAGCGGACGATATTCCATTCACTAAAAGCATAGCTTCGAAAGCGATAACAGCACTAGTGGGGCAAATCGACTACTTTCAGCTGAGGAACAATTCGTCATGCAGCCAAGAACTTACATGTTATTCGGAACTGTTCACAGTTTTTCACAAAAAAGGAGGAAGACTCATTAAGAAAGATGGCTCTATCATCGACTTGCCAATGCTCACCAAGAACTCTCTAGAACGACTGAAGTTTTTGCCTGAGGGAGAAAATAATACAATAGAAAATATTCTAGAAAATTTGCTCGTTAAGAAGCAATTTGACGAGTTCATTATTCTGTGTCAATCAATAAATGAAGTAATATGATAGAATGATAGAAAATTAGTCCTTGGTTTACAATATCCGTGATAGAAGAACTTTGGATTTCGAATTAAAATAGTGTGTTTGGTAGATAATATTTTATGTAAATCAAAATGAATAAAAAGGTTAACATAGCTGTACACACTTAGCCGGAAAATGATTAAATAAGAAATGTTTGTTCTCGCAAATCCGGTTTTAATGTCTCCCAAGTACCATACGATGTCAGGAAAACAGTTCTTTGCAGAAGAATCCACGAATTCTTTACATTAAACTCATGAAAACTTGCATGTTTGAAGAAAGTTAGAAGGGATTTTTCGATTTAGGTATCACGAGCTTTTTCATTGAAAATGGTTTTAACCATTCGCTATTATTAAAGACTTTAGGAACTTTAAAGCAACAGTTTGACTCAATTTTTTAAGCGCATTCAAATGAGCTACAACAAGCTTTATGTTGGTTTGAAAATGCTTTAAATTCATCTTTATTACTATCCCCTGCAAGACGAACTCTAATATTCCCAGAATCTATTCGTGCCTACCGATTTAACCAAAGTTGATCAATCCCAGATTGGAATGTCGAGGTCCCAAATATTTTCTCTCGTTCCACGAATGAAAATTCACAACAAAGTAAAAATTGTGACCTTCATAGTTCATAATGGGAACACTTTGAGACAAAAATGATTAGGGCAGAAGTGGTTCAGAATTCTATTTTAAATCGAATGGCACCTTGAAATATGGTGGTATTGAGGTGACATACTACAGTAACGGACGACTGACGGTTTACCGTTACCCAGGTAAAGCAAAAATGTGGGGATAGTTCAAGCTAACTTGCAACTCTAATTTTCTTAGAGTAGCTAACTGCGCACCAAGGTGATTAAATGTGTTTTATATGGACTTTTTACATGATCTCGTGTGAATTTAGTATTAGTTAAAAATGTGTCAATATGGGTACAAAATCAAAACAACGCTCAAATTCGGCAAAATAAAGCAAGCAGGTACAAAGGCGGAGTAATTTAAAATTACCCAGGTTATTATAAAAGTAATAATTAGAAAAAAAATAATCGTGAATTATGTTTAAGTTTGTTAAATTCTAATTACCATTTTCATTAGGCTCGTGAAGGCAATTCAAAAAAAAATTAAATCACAATATCCATTATCAGTCACGTACCATATGCCTCGGACTCTGTCTCATGAATGATTATAAAAGGTGCACTCTAATTATAGCAATCAATAATCCTTAGAATTTAGTAGAAAAGGTTTTTGTAAAGAACATTCAGTCAGTAGCAAGTCCAGGTCAGAAGACAGGTACTTAGGTAGGTAGTCAGTAGTATCCTGCAATCAGTCTGTTCTTGTATTTCTTCTCATTATCGTCACTCATCATCAACAGTTGACAATATAGACGAATTTTGAAAGCCTCCATGTCAGAAATAGTGAGCGAATACCATGCTTACGTATGGAAACCTGAGCATTTGCTAGTATATGCATTTGCTGTCAACGATAACTTCGATCATTTCATTCGTCGTTAGTTTTTCTTTAAATTGTATTTCCAAAACAAACTGCTACTGCTAATAACTTTTTTTTCAAATGGGAAAACGTAAGTGCAATCTGTGCTTGAAGATAGTGTCAAACTTATGGCAGCATTTGCAAGGTCACACAAATCAGAAAAAATATGAGTGTCCCACGTGCAATGCAAAATTCAAGAGAAAAAATCATTTAGATTCTCATTCCGTGATTCACAGAGATGAGAAACCGTTCAAGTGCAAATTTTGTGAAAAATACGTAAAGAGGAAGTCAGAATTAACTGTGCATATCAAAATGCAGCATATAAAGGAAAGGTACAAATGTGAGACTTGTGACTTGTCGTACGTAACCATTCAAAGTTTGAAAGTTCATCAAGTGAGAGAACACAACCTGACATTTCTAAATCTTAAGAAATATGAATGTGACCTATGCGAAAAAATATTTTATTCCAAATCAAATTGGAATTCTCATTTGTTGATCCACAAAAATGAGAGACCATATAAATGTGAGGTTTGCTATAAAACCTTCAAACAAAAAGCCACCCTAACCATGCACGCGAGAAGAATTCACGAAACAGAAGAAACAAAGAAGATTGGTTGTGGTTTATGTGGGAGAAAATTCTGGACAAGGAGGGTCATGGAGAATCATTTGCGGACTCACCTTAAGGAGAAACCACACAAGTGTAGATTTTGTAAGAAATCCTTTACTCAATCAACCGATGCGAGAAGTCACGAGAGAGCACTTCATTTAAACAACAATCAGAATTCCCACGAGTGTTCGACATGTGGAGCAAAATTTGCAATGAAGAAATATCTTCACCACCATTCGCAAGTCATACATAATGCACCAAGACGTTTTAAATGTGCCATCTGTGAAACAGGATTTAACCATCGCCGTCAACTGATGAGGCATAACTACTCAGTTCACAATATTGCTGTGGAATGTGGATTTTGGTGCATATTTTGCTTGAAGACATTTTATTCAAATGCGGAACTCTTCACACATCTATTTACTCACATTCGGGAGAAACCATTTGCTTGCAAATTTTGCGATAAGCCATTCCCATCATTTTCCACTCGCAAGGGTCATATTAAGTGTATGCATAATGGTAAGAATAAAATCACCAGTTTCTATTAAGCTTTGTTTTTGTCCATCAAACACACTTTGTTTGAAACATAAATATAGTGTGCGTATTCTATTCTAGGTACGAAACGAGCTTCAAGGAATGCCTTGCCTAATTATTCTCAAATTTATGGAAGTCGAGGGGAAATACTTCACTTTTGTACGATTTGTAATGTCCAATTCGCCTCAAGACAAAGTGCCAGAAGACATTTACAGACAATGCACAACTCAGATAGACGCTTTCAATGTGAGCGTTGTGATTGTGAGAAAACTTTCAAAAGGCGAGACGAGTTAAAAATGCACGAGAAGAAAGTTCATCCAATTGATGCAGAGAGGCGGTTTTGGTGCTTATTTTGTACTCGGGAGGGCTTTGCTGACAAATCCTACTTTTACCAACATTTGATTGCTCACACCCGCGAACGACCATATACCCGTTAGCGTCTCAATTATGAATTTGTCTCAATTATTTAACTATCCAGAAATTATTTCAGTATTTAATATTTGCTTTTGATTTAACGTTTGTTACATGGGTTATTCTCAAATCTTCTAACGCTTTTATCTACAGCTATGTTAGATAGTTATAAAGTTTGTGCCTCTATTATCATAAATTAAGTTAAAAATTTTTTTTAAAAATATTTGAATTCTTGTAAATTTTCAATTGTTTCTCCATTTATTTTTAATTGACTAAAATACAGGCCGTGGTTGAAATGAACATAGGAAGCGGATGTATAGCGGGATAATTTTTTATAAGTACATGACCAATGCATAATATTCTAGTATTTAGACGGATGTGTCCGTCTGTCTGTCCGATCGATAAATCTCGAACGAGGTCACCGATTGATCTCAAATTTGGAACAACGCTTCCTTGCTTACTGAGGAAGAACCACATTGTTTTTCCGGATTTTAGGTCGACTACTAACGGCAGGATCAACGGTTCAACGAGGAACCTATGGTTTTTGATAGCTTATTTTATCGTTGTAACGGATAAACTTTAATGACCATTTGCACTGTCTTGGTGGTGATCTGAGGATGACGAGACAATATCAGTATTTCATAATCAGGGCGTAAGGCAAATTATTACAACAGACATAATATATGATTGTGTAAATGTAAAAATAGTCTTTATTCAGCGACACAAATTTAAAATATTTTGGCAACAAAAAATTCCAAATAATGAATATACCCTCAACCTAGTACAATTTCTTGTGGTTGAAACATTTTTTTTCAATATCATCCGCGCCGCTTGTTCTTACGGGGCCTAGGCGTTGGCCTTCTATCAGCGTCCTCCCAATCTCTCGAGTAATCTGATATCAGAACAGCGCCATTCCATATACTACGCTCCAGTTTAAATGTTGCTATCAAGTTTTCAAGATCCCTCCAACTCTTCATGCCCTTTGATGAATTCAAATCGTTAATGATCTCGTCACAAGCGTTGTCTATGATGAGTCCCACCTTCTCCACAAAGTTCATCACCTTCATTTCGGCATAAGATCCGTTTAAGTGACGTTTAATGACGATGTCTGCACAATTAAAATAAAATAGTTTTAACAAAAATTCACAAAAACGTGAAGAGCTTTAGCGAAGATTCGGAAAATGATTTACCTGATGCTGCCTTGTTCAGAAGACTCCGAACACTTCCGCAAAATTCTAAATTTGTGACGTTTCCCGTGCTATTACTCTGAAGTCTGTATGGATGATCAGTTTTAACGATGTCAGGAGAAAAGAAGCCACTAAGAACCACTGCGCTCATCTTTAAGATAGATTGATTCAAATCCTTGATGACCTCGTTGCAAATTGTTTGGTTCATTAGGTCGTTTGGAATGTCAACGGCAAATTCAGAGGACGAGTTTGTAAACTCTTTTGAGGGGTTCCAAACAGAAAAAATGTCTGCGGGTAATAAGAAGCCTGTTTTATTTACATTCTCGTAATAAATATGAATAAAGAAAATATTAGGAACAATTAACTTACGGGGCGTTCTCTTCAATATCAGAATAAACTTTGTTTCTATCTCTGCACAAAATTCCATGTTCATTATCCCTTCAGTGATGCTTGTGTCTAAGTCGTATGGGCGCGATATTGGAATGTCGTTTGCAGGAAAAGCCACGCTTAAAATTAGAAGAATAAATCGCTTTGTAGCGTCCATGGTTTTTTAAAACAATTTTTGTTTTGTCTCGTTAAAAATGTTTTTATTGCAACCGAGTTCAATAAATAATGTGTTCTTGGTCATTTTTTGGTTGAGAATGCCAAGCATTACGACAGAACAGCCAAAAAGACAACGGATATTGTGGCATACGTGGGCTGAAGGAATATAAGCCTCTTAACGAAGGTTTTTTTTTCTTGGCCATCGAAATACAGAGAAGGACTTTATGAAAGGAGTTCACAGGAATTAAGAATGCTTATTGTTTTTGTAAGTCTTTTAGCAGTTGGAGGGACAGGAATATTTTTGGTCCAGAGATTAAATAATTCCTGTCTCCACTAAGGTGCATCCCATTTGGAGAAACAATGGTATGCCTTCCATATTACCTAGTATTTCATACATGAAGGCAACAAAATCAGATTAAATCGAAAACAATAGATAAAGCAAGAACACGTATAAATTTTCAAATTATTTTAAACGGCACAGGAATATTTAAAAATTGCCTGCGTAGGTGGTCTTATCAGTGAATCTTATAACGTGCTATTTTGATGAGGTCCTTTTGTATTTCATTTTAGGCCACTGCTATTCGTAAAGCTGTGTAAACACTAGGAACAACTTATCCTACATTCTTGGTGGTTCGTTCGTTGGTCTTTGCGTGAGTTATACGAAGTCGAAAAGGATTGGTCGCATTTCTGACACCAAAATGGTCGTATTTTAAAATGCACTCGATGATGTACAAGACGTTTGCACACTCTCGTAAATGTTTTGGCACAATACTGGCAAAAATATGGTCGTTCATTTATATGCCACCGTAAATGGCAAAATATTCTTCCTGTGTGCACCAACCTCTGACAAAATACACATATTTTTTAAGCTTTACTCTACGTCTGCGCTTATTCTGGGGCAGGAGCTACTTCAACCGGGCCACCTTCAATCACAGTCACTCGAGTTAATTTAACAAAGCATGACTTTATCACTATTTCTTCAAAATAATCACTTGCGGGTATTGACATTTTCAAAACTATGGAAATGTTTGAAAGTGCTTGGAAATTCCAAATTTGTTCTATTTCTTTACCAATTTGCGTCTGCAACTCGTTCACAGTGAAATTTTCAATTCAGTCAGTTTCTGTAATGGGAAAGCTTCAGTGAATTGAGTACCTACTCAAGTGGGCTCAGGTACTTATTTTGTGCATGATATTACCCTACAACGTGCATAAAATGTAGTGCCACAGCCACAGCGTTACTTAAGAATATTTATCTTTTCGGTGTGTTTGCAAGTCGTGTCCAATATACGTTCTAGTAAGGTGAGGATTAGCATGAGGGATTAAAAGAACTAAAAATGAACCTTTCCGCGTTTTACTTGTTCGCCTCATGGTTTTTCCTTTCTTACTTACTTTTTTATTAATATTTTTCAGGCATTGGTATGTTTTGAATTCCAATTACTTTGCCTTTTCATGCGTCAGGGTTTTATTTTTGTGACGATGCACGATGTTATAAGCCAAAATTACTTTAATAAAAAGTGGCATGAGCAGCCCTTAGTAATCAATTGCAAATGTGGGGATGGACATTGTTGTGAGATTTCAAAGTCGATGATTGAAAATATAATATTACAGTGGGTGTGCCCCTAAGCACTTCAGTATGTGTCTCGTTTTGTCAAGCCAAAAACAGGTCGGATTATTGGTGCCGAGAGCAAAAAAGTCAAATGGGACGACTCATATTACGCTACTCCTTATTTTCATTTAAATGTCGCATTTCCACACTCATTTAGTTACTTGAATTCATTGCGAAAGACTGGCGCACACAGAACATTAAAGGTATCATAAATCGCGGCGAGGTGTGAAAAAATATGTTTTTGCAGCCGGCACCCATAATCCGACCTGTTTTTGGCTTGACAAAACGGGACACATACTGAAGTGATTAGGAACACGCCCCCTGTACGCCTGAACTATCAAATTCTATAGGCTGCAAAGAAAGCACTTGCATTTAAAATAACTTTCAACGGCTTTCTATTTTTGTTTATTAGGGTTCAAGATAAATTGTTGCATTATTTGTTATTATAAAATTTAAAAAAAAACTGTGAATAAATTGCCATACATGCGAGCGACAAAAATTTTTTTTTTGTTAAGAGCTAAAATAGTTGCACTTTAATTAAAGAGAATTGAATAAATAACTAAACACTTATTTTTATCCCGATTCCTGAAGTTTCATTTACAGTAGTAAACCAAATGGACAATTGAACATTTTAAATTACAATCCAAAAATGTACACAAATTTCCTTCTTAAAATACGTTGGTGATACTATGAGTTTTAGTTTTACGGTGTGGGGGGCTGTTGCTTCTTTACGATAGAGTCGTCTTCCGTCAAGAAATAATCCGTCTGCAATAGCCGGATCTGTTTTCAAAATTTGCACAGATAAAATACAAAAAATTAGAAAACGAAAAAATTCATACGTTGGAATCTCATTGCACCTTTATACGCGCTGCCAGCATATAAACAGCACGAAAACTGCAACTTATTTTCAATTAGTCATTTATCCGATGATAAAGATTTGAGAATTACTTTTTGCAATTTAAAACAAAATGAACTTACTAGGCTTGGTGCTGTTTGCGCATGTGATATGCATAGACATCTTTAAACACAAATGTTTGGTCACATGGATCGCATGCAAAATGCCTCTCTTCAGTATGACGAAATAAATGAGAGTGAAGTCCTGCTTCTGAAGAAAATTCTTTTTTGCAGAAGGGACAGTAAACTGTTTTGTCTCTGAGCGACTCTGGAAAATGGCGTAATCCTCCTGATACTGATGCGGATGGAAGTATTAGCTTCGCATTCTTATGCTTTGATTTCACATCGTTAGGTTTCCCTTCTGAGAGAATATCTTTCCACAATATGAGCAATCAAACTTTTTCGATTTTAAAGTCTTCACAGAATTCCTGATTCCCATAATTAACTATTACGTCGAAAATGAAGGAAAAATTGTCACCGAAGGAGTGTTGTATGACAAATTTTTAATTTAAAACTAAATGAACAATCCTTGCTTGTTCATGTATGACACTGTTCTCAATTATCACTAGAGTGGATGTACGTATTGTAAATTAAACTGACCCACTTTGATCATTTCTTCCTGAGAGTTGGACTGCAAATGGGAAAATAATACGCATATGTCATAGTGCCTTTCTATATGCCATGACTCTCAAATAATGAGTATTTTTTAGCAGATTAATTTAGCGCACGTACTTTCAACCTGAAATGTCATAATCATTCTTATTCTTTAGGTACTTCACTCAGGACAGACTTATGATTTTAAAAGGCATTTTAGTATTAAAAGAAGCTTACTGTCATTCATTACTCTTGTCTGCCTTTTTAAAAAGAACTGTTCTTCCACTCTCGAGTCTCCTTTTTTAGGGATTAGCCCCACATAAGAACATTACGTTATAAGACTGAATCAAGGGTCGCAAAGGATTTCATTAATTTTTTGGTTTGGCATACTTAACCATCAATGATTATACCACCAGAAATATTCCACCACGACTACGATACGATGTGAGGATACATAGATAATTAAGATCCCACGATGAATGTGACGATGTGGCAAAAATTTGATTTTTAGCTTTGACATGCGGATATGATTAACATGTGTTACAAAAAACCACATATGCAGCACATAACATGCATCAGAAATCAACGCTCAAAACAAGTGCAAATAATTTAGCGCAAGGTCAATGGATGTCACATCAGACCCACAGTTTCCACCAAATCAAGTCTCTAAACTCAAGGTATACTTTCACACTGTGCTTACCAGCATGAAGTCACTAAAATTAAAAATCTAGCATGTCTTATGGACCAATATTGCCGAAAAGCTTAAGAGGGAAATGGGAAATTTTAATCATTTGAATTTAATAAATTCGTCAGGTACTTCCAACCAGTTATGATTACACAAGCTTTATTTCTTACTTACGTAAATTAACTGATGGTGTGCTGAATATTCTATAAGCAGTGTTTCTGTATCGAAAACTCTCAGTAATGCGCTTTTTCTACAATTCTTGGTCACGTTGTGCAGTGTCGTATTTCAGGTCAGAACTTGGCACCTTCTCTGTTAAATAGGTAATCCCGGAAGAGAAAACTTATTTTTATGTACAATATGGGCCGACAATGTTCAGGGTTAATATTTTTCTAGAAAAAGCTACACGTCGCCAGAAACCGGCTTAATCCACTTAAGCTTAAAATATGTCTCCGCACACATAACTTCATATTACA
Organism: Seira musarum; assembly: GCA_027743895.1. NCBI lineage: Eukaryota > Metazoa > Arthropoda > Collembola > Entomobryomorpha > Entomobryidae > Seira > Seira musarum. Next base: position 1,210 of record JAHZMX010006139.1, on the reverse strand, counting down.
TTACAAGTTGAAATCGAAATATATTTATGGCGTCAGGCTATATACTTCAGGTACAATTTAGTATCTGCAGGTAAGAAAGAAAGTGGATTAAAAATTGTGAGGCCTTCTTCTAGTTTGAAGCATATCGAACATTTTAAGATATCAGACGGGACAAAGAGAATTTCCTGCTTCGGCTTCAAGCAGAACTGCTTTACTACCTCAGCTCAAAGAACTCCTATTAAGGCTGGAAACTACGAACGGCTGGAAAACGGATTTGACAGCTTAAATAAAATTTTATTTAGAAATCATGAGAGAAATATTTTAAATTTTTCGGTTGAAGTTTTGGGTCTGTTTGGCGACACCTCTTTGTCTTTTCCGGTTTAATTTGATTTACGTATGAAGCTTAAATTACAATCCTGACACACTGTAATAAATTTATGGTATAATTAATCAAACACGGACTTAAAAATTAGGTTATTCAGACCACTTTCTATTTAAGCAACAGGGCGTCTTATATTGGTACAACCATGGGCAAAAGTGTTTTAAGCTTGATTTTTTCTATTCCTTACTGGACAATATTTTCCCTAGGACTTCAATTAGCTCAATCTCTAATTGAGGAAAGCGCGAGTTGGGATACGACTGCCACCTTGACTAGCAAATACTTGTTGGAGAATGTCATGAAAGAGCATGAGAATTACCTGTTTGTTGTTCACTCGTATTCAAATTATTCCAATGAATTTATTCAAGAAGCTTTAGTTGTTCGAGTCATTACAAACAGTTCATACGGATTTACACAACGAATGAGATACGGCTCGGACTTTAGACATAGGATCCCTTTTACAATATTGCTTGGGCCCTGGACATATTCGAGCACGATAAATGCTCATTTCCATTTTTGTGGCGCATCATTAAGTCCAAGAAGTCTGATTACCTTCACAATTTCTGAAACACACGAGTTAAGAACAGACTTTGAAGATTTCGTATCAAATCGAGTGAAATACATTCCAGCTTCCAAAATTATATTTCATTTGAAAAGAGGAAAACTGCAAATAGCACCAGTGCGGAGTGGATACATGAGTCGGACTATAAATCCACCATGGGAACTACTTCAGAATCCATTGGATTATCACAAGCATATGTATTGGAATGCAGGTGGTGTCCGGATACAAGTCGTTGTTTACATGATACATTTCTATATTTTCGAGAACCCTGAACCCGATTGCCACAACCT
>JAHZMX010006138.1:0-17209 GCA_027743895.1 Seira musarum | reverse complement strand
AAGGCATGGGGCCGATTTCCTTTATCACTGCTTAAATTGTACTCCGAAGGGGCACGATTTCTGAGGGGCTGGGTCAGCCTAGGGCTTTTGAATTTCCCTTTTTTCAAGCTACATTAGCTATATGATACACACTGCTCTTGCGAACATCATGGCTTACGTAAAATAGTCATTTTTGGTGCTCCCAATGGAGCCCAATTCCCTGGAAAAGGTCTTAAAAATGTCTTCACACTCAGCGATCGTTATATTAGGCAAATCAAGACTTCTGAACATGAAAAAAATGTATGTTATAGAGAGCGAGCTGCTCTATAACATATGTAAAATACAAATTGATTAATACAATTGTTGAATAATTATAGTTGAATTAATTAATACAAACTTAAAAGAGAAAAAAATTATAAACGGGTGTCCAGAAAAACTTTAATCGCCTATTGTATATTGGTTTGGGAATTTGACCGCCATGGCTCGATTTAGAATTAAATTAAATTATTAAGGACCTTATCATATCAAAATCATAGTACGCTGATCTGATCTCATCCATCAGTTTATCTCCAAAATTATCAAATGTTCGTTCGTTTTGAAAAGCTCAGTCTCTACTTATATGATTCTCATGCAATACGATAAGATGATCATGAAATATGTCGAAGAAAACGGATTGCTGACATGACGTAATTATATTTCATCTATTTCATCTCAAAGAAAAGACATGCAATTTAATTTTTGTAATTGTGTTCCGTAAAATAAGTTGGTTTTATAGATGATTTATTGGGGCATTGAGAGAAGGCGCATCATTAGATTTTCAGCTGAATTGCAAACGAAAAACTCCGACTCCAGTTTCGACTCCGACGTGAATCGAGTCTTGTCCAGTTCCACTTGTGTTTTTTTTTTTCAATACAATTCAGCAAGAATAGAACAATAACGTGAGAACTGAGAACTGTCGAAAAATCATTATTGCCTTTCTTGTGCCGTTAGCTTGTCGATGAGGACAATTTTAACTAATTTCTTGTGGAACAGGACAGTAAATAAAGCAATCGTCAGAAATTCAATGAATATGAATAGGAAAAGGAGTTTGAAACTAGTGAAAGCGGCTCGGAAACGATGTCGCACTCGCAGCCAAAGCCAGAACATTAATTTGGATTTGGACCAACTGGTGGAGGAACGGAAGGAGGAGAAACGGAGAGCGTTGAAAAAAAAGCTTCAGGAGAAGCTGAAGACCATCCGCGATCGGAGGGTGTCTGGAGTGAATAGTGAGCCATTCCCGGAAGGCACTGTCGAACTTCTTGAAAGCAACAACGTTAGAAATTTAATTTTTAACGTGTTATTTTATTGTTAACGGAATTTTAATCACTTTTGCTGTTGTCAAAATCCAATGTTTTTTCTGTTTAGATTTGGGAGGAAGTCTTGGGATACCTGACCGAACCCGCTGATGTCACCAGTGCGTACCATACGTGCCCAACATTTGCGGAGATTTTGGAGGGTCGAAGGAAGCTTATGATGTTGCCGAAGGTGAATTTGTAGTTCTTCATTAAATTAACATCTTTTTGAAGATAAATGCTTGCATTTTGATTATTTCAAAATTGCAATTTTTTTGTATTGCAGGCACTGAGTGCATTCAAGGATAAGGTTGGCCCTAAAAGTTACCCTACCTTGTGGCGAGTTTGGAGAACGGTTTGTCTCAATGCTCGCGGAGTCTCTAAAGCTTGGAAGGAAATTGGTGAATCCCAACTGCTTCATTCCACTTATTCCAAGGAAGACTTCAATTGGTTCCCTTCGTCGCATGAGGCAGACTTGGATCTCTGTCCCTTCTACGGTGAAGAATGTGTTGATCAAGCAATGTCTCATTTATCCAGCGACACGGCTTCATCAGTTGTTCGGAACGTGCACGTGTTTGTGAAGTACACGGAGCCCGAAAAATTCGAGCGATTTTACGCGAAACTGTTGGAATTCTTCAAGATTCATGGACAATCGGTGGGGTACTTCCACTTCGAAGCGTACTTTTCGTGGAATATTGGTGACGATTACGATAGGCTTTGTGAATGGGTTAAATACATGCCCAACTTGAAGGTTTTACATTTGTCTCCTTACGAAATTGAGGACTCTGAAATGGAGTATGGAAGGTTCATTCTGGATGAAAATGAAGATCTCCAACGGAGAGTAAATGAACGCCCTTTTCCCGGTTTGGAGTCGTTGGAACACTTTGGCTCTGACATTGCAGAATTGAATGTTTCCTGGCTTTCCCAAATTCTCAGAGGTTGTCCCAATCTAAAAAACGTGAGATTCTCTCCGGATCAGAGTGTTACTTGCGAAATTTCCGATGCCTTGAAGACACTGCCTTTGATACGTTTTGGCGGAGCAGCGGAAGCCCTACTGACGAAACCACGCCGCAACTGTAACCGCAACCTATCATCTGATTGGCCCTTAAAGTACTTCACAATTTCACTTCTTTTTGATTTTGAGAAGGCATCCGTTCTATTTCCAGCCATCAACCGATTCCGAGAAACTCTGGAGCATTTGGAGATTTGCGGAAACGCTTTCAAAATGGATGCACCTGCTAATGTTCAACTTGATCTTCCACATTTGACGTATTTTTGTCTGAGGACATCCAAACCATTCCAACGGGAAATGAGGCCAACGAGGGAGTTTACTTTGGATGATGTCCTTCAACTCAAGACCTTAGAAAAAATCCGAGTGTGGTCCGTTGAAGATGAAGATGAGAATGCAAAAGTGAAGATTAAACAGCATTTGGAGAACGGGGAGATGGAAAAGTCCAATGTTTGGCAATGTTTCCCAAATTTGATGCGTTTTAGAATTGGTTGGAAGACCCGCGAATACGAAAGGCCATCTCCATCGCTGCCGTAGTAATGATCGGTCCCCACATCACATCGATCCCATTATTGAAGTATATTCAAAAATATCACATTACCCCATGGATAATAAAAAATCTGTTGACCAAGCAACGAGTTATTTCCAAGTGTCGTGGAGAAAAAGCGCAAATCGGGCATACTAATGTGAAAGTAGCAGATTATCTTGCCTTGTGCAAGCGTCTTTAAGGTTATCAAATAAAATTATGAATCTAGTTTTGTAATGGAAAAGGTGAATTTGCCTATAAATAAAACTGTACTGCTACTGCACAATAAAATTAATTTTTCTTTCGAATTCTTAAAAATTATATTGGTTTGGGAATTTGACGGGTGTGGCTTGATTTAGAATTAAATTATTAAGGACCTTATCATCTGCCTAATCATAGTACCTGACCTTATCCGTTAGTTCATCTCTAAAAATGATAATTTATTTTGAAAAAGGTCAGCATCTGCATCTTCTTATGATTCTGATGCAATAAGATAAGATCATCATAAAATATCTACCAGAAAACGGATTTGCTGACATGACGTATAATATTCCATCTCAAAGACATGCAATTCAATTCAAACGTAAAGCCACTTTCATCGTCAATCAGTCCAGTCCTACTACAAAGCATATTATTATTATGACTATGACAGGGATCAAACTAATTAAGGATATCTACGATACCCTCTGCAATTTTCATGAGAATCATTATCCTTCTCAATTAATTTAATCACATTGCCCCGTGTGCATGCTAAACTACTTGGAAGATACCGCTTTTTGGCTGACATGATTGCAATTACAATGCTCGATTGGGAAAATTAAATTCGAGATTGTCGGCGGAGATTAAATTAACATCCTCCACTCCTTTCCATTTTGGAAAACCGATTGATTGGTGGATGAACTTTTCCTGGTAAATACGATCAATGACGGATTTCTAAGAAACATACCGTGAACTTTTACAATAATTTTGTATTGTGTTCCTTAAAATAAGTTAGTTTTATGGATGGTTTATTGGGACATTGTGAGAACGCGGATCATTAGGATTTTAGCTTAATTGTAAACGAAAACTCCGACTCCGTTTTTGTCCAGTTCTATTTAAACCTTGTGTATTCAATTCAGCAACAATCAAACTCGAACGAACAGCGAACTTTGACTTCAATTAAAACACGGTTTTACTCCGTTGTGCCGTCGCCGTTGTTAGCTTGACGTTAAAGACACTTCAAATCTTTTGTGGACCCGATAAGGACAGAAAAAAAAGAAACCGTCAAAATGAATATGAATAGGAAAAGGAGTTTGAAACTCGTGCAAGCGGCTCAAAAACGAAGTCGCAGCCAGAGCAAGCAAAATATTAATTTGGACCAATTAATGGAGGAACGGAAGGATGAGAAACGGAAAGTCTTGAAGGGAAAGCTTCAGAAGAAACTGGAGACCATCCCCGGGATCGCAGGGTGTCTGGAGTGAATAATGAGCCATTCCCGGAGGGCAGTTTCGAATTACTCGAGAGCCACAACGTTAGATATTTTGTTTTGCTCTAATTAATTTAAATTATCTAATTATTAAATTATTATCACCGGGTCTATTCTTTGAATTTTAATTCAATTTATAACGCTAGAAATTAACAGGCTTTTGTATTTCTGTTTAGATCTGGGAGGAGGTCTTTGGATACCTTAATGACCCCTTTGATGTCACAAGTGTGTTCCATACATGCAGGAAGTTTACAGAAATTTTGGAGAAACGGCGCACGCTTATGGTCATGCCGAAGGTGAATAAATTAATTGCTACATTCCAATCGAATGTATTTTTTATTTATGGAAATCCTTTTTGGGTAAGAATTTAAAGAATGATTGGATTTTGGCTGACATTTCAATTGCAGATGTTAACTACTTTGAAGACTTCAATCCCATCTGAAAATTGGAGACAGATTTGTTTCAATATCCGTGGCGTCTCCAAAATTTCCAATTGTTTGATGCCCCCTTCTCCAAGGCTGATTGGTTCTACAGGCCAATGATGCAGTCCCAGTTCGACCCTCATTGGAGTTCAACTTCCTGCGTATTTAAGGATGAAGAATCTGTTGATCGAGCAACGTCTCTTTTATCTTCCCGGGAAAGCCAAGGACCTTCTTTGTCCATTCGGAACGTGATGGTGACCTTGACGAACGAAGGAGCCTCCGAGGTGTTCTTCAGGAAAGTGATTGAGTTTCTCCGGTCCCATGGAGAGTCAGTATGGTTCTTCGCATGCGTATGGGACTGGGCCTACACTGGAAGTATGGGAGAGTCTTATGAAAAGCTTTGCGAAATGCTTGAATCCATGTCAAACTTGAAGGGCTTAGAATTGTTCGATTTCGACATTTACGTTCGCCATCGAACGGCGGAAGAAATTCAAAATTTTCGGACGAGAGCAAATCAACGCCCCTTACCTGTTTCTGACTCTTTAGAGCACTTGTTTTTTATGATGAGATCGGAGGTGGCCCTTCTTTCTCAGATTCTGGGAAAATGTGTTAATCTGAGAAGCGTGACCTACAAACTCTCCCAGGATATAACTTACGCAACGATTGAATCTCTGAGGGGACTGAAGATAGAGCGTTATCATGGACCTGCAACGCCTATAATTTCTCCCGTCCAGGTCACCTGGCCTCTGAGACACCTTGCAATGGATTTGGAGGAAAGTGCCAAAGCTTCTGTACTCTTTCCAATCTTGAACTGCTTCCGGGAGACGCTCAAGTTTCTCCAAATCGCTAAAGGAGGAATCCTAATGGATACTCATAATCGGAATCGGAATTTTCGTCTGGAATTGGATCTTCCTCACCTGGAATTTTTACGTTTGGAAACCATAGGACGGAGATATTTGGGATTCGATGGTCTACTTTTACTCAAGTCTCTCAAGGAACTTTCTGTCAGGGACAATTTCCGAGATTTTGGGGCTTTGAATTATTTGGATGAAGATAAAAATGCAAAAGTGAAGGTGGCGAACTATCTCGAGAGCGGGGAAATGGACAAGTCGAATGTTTGGAAATGGTTTCCTGATTTGATGAAGATACAAATGGGCTATCATAATATTTTTCGACCTTGATTAAGATGAACAACAGTTCCATACTATTTGATTTTTCGTTTTTTGTGTTACCCATTTAAATTATCTATTGAGGTGTTATTCATTGTGTGGTATCGGTGTCTGAATAAAATGGTGGAACGGAATAATAAATAATTATTTTGAACCTGCCTTTTTTCCTTAAATAATTCCAATCTGGTATAATAGTAATTCATTTTCATGAATAATTTGTAGTTTATCAGATTCAAATCCGACAATATATATTATACATGAATTTAAACTCCATGACTCGAATGACACGATTCTATAAAGCTGTTAAGCAGCGATAACCACGTAGCTGAAAAGGGTTTGAACGGCGAAAAAGTTGTCCCCAGAATACTGCTTTCACCGTCTGCCAAGTTCCATAAGTTAAAGTTACTCGTTACTCTGTGAACTCGGACATCAATGCATAATTATACAAATTATATATTTTTTGTTACAATAAAAAATATTTTCTGGTTTGACAGGTTTTCAAGTCAAAGAAAGAATTTAAATCCCTCAATCAGAATGTTCAAAATATCTATCCGACGTTTGAATTGAATGAATATTTTGACCCGACAATTTTCCCAGCATAATATAATGAGTGATACGGAGGAAATCGATTTGGATTTAGATCAGTTAATCAAGGAGCGAAAAGAGGAAAAACGAGAGCTTCTGAAGGAGGAACTTCGGCATCAACTGAAAACAATCAGCGACCGGAAGGTGGTTGGAGTGAACCATGAACCATTCCCTGAATACGCCTTCGAACGACTTTATTACAACAACGTTAGCTCTTTAAATTAAATATTCTTTGATTAATTAGACGAATTTAGCAGTCTTTTTATGTTCGTTCATTAGATTTGGCACAAGGTCTTGGGATACCTGACTGAGCCCTCGGATGTCACCAGTGCGTATTTTGCTTGTGGAACCTTTGCGGAGATTTTGGAAGAAAGTCGGAGGCTTCTGATGATGGCCAAGGTGAATAATTGAATTACAGTTACAAATTAAGAGGTAGAGCTTATTAAAGTTATCTTTTATGCAGGTTCTTAATGTCTTCAAAACAAAAGCGGACGAGGCTTTCGAGGCTGGGGACTTGAAGATGGGAAACGTGTGGTACGAAAATTGGAAAGGGATTTCCTTGAGCGTTCGCGGAGTCTCGAAGGCGTGGAAGGAAATTGCTGACCTTGAACTGTTTGGCGAGAGTGTATTGATCCCGCACTTTGGACTGAGAAGATCTAAGCCAAAGTCTGTAAGATTTGAGGATGAAGAGTCCGTGGAACGACTAGCGGCTTTACTCCAGCATTACGCCCACAACCAGAACCAGATACCTTCCATAGTTCGGCGTGTGGAAGTGGCCTTAAATGACCTGATCGCTGAGCCTTTCTTTGCGAAACTCATGGAATTCTTCCGGACACATGGAAGACACGTATTGTCCTTCGATTTCCAATGCGGCCGGCTCGGCAATACTGCTATTGCTGACCCTGCTGGTGCCTACGAAAGGTTTTGTAAAATGCTGGAATGCATGCCAAACTTGAGATGCCTGAATTTCCGGTTTAATACTGAGCGTGCACAAGGTCAAGACGCCGAAGAAGCTTTACGAAACTTTCGGAGGAAACTAAATGAACGGCCTTTCCCAACGCTGGCCTCTTTGGAGCGTTTGGACTGTTCCTGGGATACGGACAAATCCCTGCTTTCTCAGATTCTCAGAAAGAGTGGCAACTTGAAAAGTGTGAGTTTACCGTATCGCCATTCTGTTGCGGCAGAAGTGACTGGGCCTCTGTTGGAATCCCCTCTGCAACATTTTCTTGGCGGACCTACAATAATCATTTCAAATCAATTTCCCTGGCCCCTAAAGCACCTGGCCCTCAATGGTGAGGTGATGCTCGCTAACGGTTCACAACTTTTCCCAGCTATCAACCGCTTCCGGGGAACTCTACAATATTTACTTCTTGCGGGGTGGCCCAGGATAGAATCTGACTCCGTGAACGTTCGTCTTGATCTTCCACATTTGAAATTCTTTTACATCCATTCCATGGGTAAAACGATGGATTTTGATGATCTCCTCCAGCTTAAGGCTCTGGAAAAAGTCATCGTGGCGGGGTTTTATGATGAAGATACGAATGCAAAGGTGAAGGTGAAGAAGTTTCGGGAAAATGGTCAAATGGACAAGTCGAATGTGTGGCAGTGCTTTCCCAATTTGAAGCGTTTAAATATGCGACACTGGCGCCCGAACGAGCATGGTGAGTGGTTCGATCGTCCTACATCTACATAGCTTATATCAAACCAAAACGGCCCTGAAAGTCAAGCTGGTGAATACAAAAAAGGATCTTACGACATGCCATGTAATCTGCCATTTACATATCAAGAATAAGTTTTCAGGTATTTGTATGGTATTCAATGTTTGGGTGAGAAGATTTAAAAAGAGTTAAAATGAAAAAAATTAACCATGTAGATTTCAATGAAATACCGTTTCCAAAAACACAGATATTTGCTTAGGAATAAATGCTTGCTAATCATTATTGATCGGTCGCAATATTCCTTACTCCAATTGCAATGCAAATTATTACCATAAATGGTTTATTGATTTGCTCATTTTCATTACTTTATTTTATCCGATTCTCAAGTTGCCCCAAAAACATGAAAATCACCTTCAATTTAAGTTCATTTTTATTTTATGCATCTGACTGCTTCATTCATTATGATTGTAATAAAAAAATCAATCATTTTTTATGAACGGCTTTTTTCTCTTGATCTGACCTATAATTATACAATGCTGGGAACTTGAATAATGCAAACAAAAACCCTTTTATGACTCCGAACCGAAAGCTCAAAAAAAAGGAATCAAAATGACTTTAATCGATCGATCTACCCACCTTGGCCTTGATCCTCAACTTACCCTAGCGATTGAACGTATGTAAATATATATTCATTTAATTTAATTTACATCAATTTATGCAAAATCAAATTTTTGTAATTACTATTGTGTGAGCTGTATCATATTGCCCCGATGTTCTCGCTAGACTTGGTTTTATTAAGTTTGCTCGTTCTCTTGACCTTGACCTGGCCTGGTGGTGTGCCTAGAGAGAAGAGAAGGCGCGACTTTGGAGTTCTCAATTAAATCAAGTTGAAGACTTTAATTCCAATTCCAGTTATCAACCAGTTCAAGTTCCTGAACCTCTGATGGAAGCTTCTTTGGAAAATTTTCTCGGCGAACCTAATATGATCATTTCAAATCACTTTCTTTGGCCCCTGAAGCACCTGGAACTCCACATTGAGGTTATGCTTGCTAACGCTTCACTGGTTTTCCAGCTGTCAACCGCTTCCGAGAACCCTTCAATATTTATATCTCGCCGGGTGGCCCAAGCTTGGCTGTAACAACGTCCGTCTTGATCTTCCACATTTGAAAATCTTTACAATCTCTGGCATGGATGAAAGGATAGGTTTCGATGATCTCCTCCAGCTTAAGGCTTTGGAACAGGTCAATGTGTTTGAGGTTTATGAAGAAAATACGAATGCACAGGTGAAGGTGAAGAAGTATATGGACAAAGGTGAAATGGATAAGTCGAGTGTGTGGCAGTGCTTCCCCAATTTGAAGCGTTTACTTCTACCACACCAGGACTCGGGGGACCTTCGCCCCCGTCGTCAGTGGTTCGATCGTCCAGCATTTCTTTAATTAAGCCAAAACGACTGTCGTGGAAATCCGGTTTTCAAAAATAAGTGCTATTTGTGAAAGTTTATAATGAAAGTTTGAATGAAAAATGAAAACGATTTTTTAAATTACAGAATGCTTACTCTAAAATGCTTTATTGGTTTTCTCATTCTTATTTCTTCATTTGTTCCTATTTGGCAAACATAGCGTCTCGCAAACCTACATACATATTGTCCTTGAGCCTTACAGAACATTTATGTCCAATTTTTACTTCATTTTATCCAATTCTCAAGTATCCCCAAAATATGAAATTCACCTTCCATTCCATTCCAGACCTGTCCATGTTTTATCGATAAGGAAATTCCGCGAGGAACCTAAATGTGAATAAATAATTGAAAATGCTGTTCCAGAATGAGATCAGACTTGGAAGGATTGGTTTTGAGTTTTGGCAAAACGTTATTCTCGTGTGTCGTGTCGTGAACTGTGAATGCACAACTTGAATTAACTTGCCCCTCAATGAAGAAAATTTGGCATAGCAATATATAATCAAGCAGTATCATCAAGAATTCATGTCTCAAAACGCTTATTGATTCGATAATTTTATTTTTGAGAAAAAGTGCAACAATTTAGTTTGATTTTATGCATCATATTTTTACCGAAGGATTCATAAAAACGGTTTTTTTTTTCTTCTGGAAAATGGGACAATTTGGAAGCAAAATAAGTGGAGAGGGACAACCCGATGTGGATAGATTAATTATGGAGAGAAACACGAAGAAACGGACAGTTTTGAAGAAGAAGTTCCAGAATCAACGAAAGGCCATCCCCAACCGTAAGTCATTTCCTGATGGCGCCATCGAAAACAAAACCGATTTGGATCGATTTATTGTGGAAAGAAAGATGAAGAGACGGAAAACGTTAAATGAGAAGTTCCAGAATCAACTGAAGGCAATCCGTGACCGGAAGGTATCGGGAGTAAATCACGATCCATTTCCTGAGGGCGCCTTCGAACAACTTGCGAGTAACGGGGTAAATGTTTTACATTTTTATTGGCATCGATGGACGGGATGGGTAATCATTACAAAAAATCTCCTTTTCCTTTAGATCTGGCAACTGGTCTTAGAATACCTGACCGACCCCTCTGATGTCACAAGTGCTTATTTCGCTTGTGGAACGTTTGCTGAGATTTTGGAGAAACGAAGGACACTTATGATGTTGCCGAAAGTGAAGTGCATTTTAAAATGTCTAAATTCAGGAAAAATTTTTTAATTACGCCCACTCTAAATTGTGAAGGTACTGAATGTCTTCAAAACAATGGTCGACGAGGCCTACGAGGTTGAAGGACGAGAGACCGGAAATACCACCTATCAAAATTGGAATACAATTTGCTTGAATGCCCGTGGAGTGTCCAGATCCTGGAAGAAAGCTGTCGACATCCATTCCAACATTGCCAGGATTGATTGGGCTCAATCGAGACATTGGATGGACCCTAGAACGGAGGTGTTCATATTTGACAATGAAGAAACGATTGATTATGCATCATCCTCATTCTTCGGACGAGGTTTGACGGTATCCCCTATTCGAGACGTGCAAGTGGAAGTGGAAATGGTTGTCGCGGACCGGATGTCGACGACGTTTTACAGGAAACTCATGGAATACCTTAAGGCACATGGCGGGTCCTTGAGGTATTTTTCCTTCGATTATTGCACGGACAATATCGCTCCTGGCGTTTACGGAAAGCTCTGTGAAATGCTCACAAGCATGGAAAACTTGAAGATTTTAGAGATTTCGTTCAATGATTATTATTTTGGAGATGAACGTGAAGACGAGGAAATAGAGGGGCAGCACGATTTCCAAAATGTTCAGCATCACCGTCAGCGGGAGGACTTAAATCAATATCCGCTTGAGCTTCCGGTTTTGGATTCTTTGGAACACTTCCGCTGCTATCATTGGGGAACGAAGGAATATTTGGTTTCTGAATTTCTCAGAAAATGTGTCAATTTGAAATCTGTCGATTTGATGGGCACTGTGCCTGCTGAAGAGGAAACAATTGAAGCTCTGATGCGACTACCCTTGGAAAAATTTTGTGGTCCCCTAGCCGCCATCACATTCAACTCAAACCAGTTTTCCTGGCCTCTGAAGAAGTTGAATATCACTTTTGGGTTCGATCAATCAATCAAACAATCCGTACTTTTCCCAGTCATCAACCGCTTCCAGGAGACACTTGAAGAGTTACACATTTGGAATACTGGGAAACCAATTGACATGGACCGTGAAGATGTTTCACTAGAACTTCCACATTTAAAATTTATTCGAATCGGCAAAATGAATGTCACATTCGGTTTCGATCATCTCCTCTTGTTGCAGTCTCTGGAGAAAGTCATCGTGTGGGATTTTCAGGATGAAAATAGAAATTCGAAAGTGAAGGTGAAGAAACATATTCGCAGACGCAGCATGGACAATTCAAATGTGTGGCGATGGTTCCCCAATTTGAAGCGTTTGCGGTTGCGCAGAGCCTTTAGCTTTAGTCGCAATCGGGATCATGACGGCAAGTTGTTCAAACGGCCAGTCCAGGACTGATTTGTACAGATCTCAGAACGATCTTCCACGTATTTATACGCACGGAAAGTTATGAAAGCAAGAAAAATTGTTGAAAATTCTATGAAAAGTTTAAATATGGCACAATGATTTTGTTATGTTTAAAAGTTTCTTTTGAATTCATCGAATTTCTCATGAACTGAAATACAATTTTGAAGTAAAATGTAAAAATTTAAACGTCGTTACCGTTGTTTTTCTCATTTTACTCATGTATATAATTCGTTTCGAACATGAATACTTACTAAGGAGCTCCATATCGTTCTATTCCAATTTATCATAATCAATTCATCGTACTTCATTTTGCTTCTTCAATGTCTCCGAAGCTAAGTCCGAATTGAAAAAAAGGACAATGTGAATCTGAATGAACTTTGATTTGGATCTTTATCGATAGTTTCTCATCCTCAACAAATGGTTCAACATAAATGGTTATTTAGCTAAATAATAGAAATAGAAATAATTATAATTTCACAATTTAGGGCAAAAATCAAACAAAACTGCAATTACAAAAAACACCGTTATTTTTTGCATGCCATGCAAGCTACCCTGATGATCTCGCCTCGTTCGACTTTTAGTTCCTTCCCTCGTTCGTTCTCTTGACATGGGCTGATGGGGCGGGGTACATAGAGAAGGCGCGACTTTAGAGTTCTTCATTGAACTTCACTTCATTGCATTGTCTTCATTCAAGTGTCCAACTTCATTGCAGTTCCTGCTCTACACAATTTTCACAGTTATCATTTGTCACTTGAGAATTAAATCGTGTGAAATACGACATTCGTCGTATCGAATTTCGTTCCCGTTAATTTGTCTTTTGTTTTTATTATACAATTAATCATTTTTTCAGCTGACAAAAGAAAATTGTTAGAAATCTTCAAAAATGAACACTGAGATAAGACCAGAAGCTGAGGAAGAAGCGACCCCAATTGGGACCCAAAATATTGACCTAAATCAATTGATTGAGGAGCGTAAGCAAGAGAAACGAAAAGTTCTGAAGGAGAAACTTCAGCAGAAACTGAAGATCATCCGTGATCGAAGAGTATCGGGAGTGAACCATGAGCCTTTCCCGGAGGGTGCTTTTGAACGACTTCAAAGCAACAAGGTTCACATCAGATCCAAATTGTTTTATTGGAATTGATTGAGTTTAATTGAAATTGCTTTTTCTATTCCTTTAGATCTGGCACAAGGTTTTGGGATACCTTGCAGAACCTTCCGATGTGACGAGTGCTTACTTCGCGTGCGGAACATTTGCGGGGATTTTGGAGGACCGTCGAAGGCTTCTGATGATGGCCAAGGTAAATAATTTAACTACTAACGTCTAAAACTTTAGATGTGAGAAGTGGAAACTCAAGTTTTTTTATGCAGGCGCTAAGTGTCTTCAGGACAAAAGCTGACGAGGCTTTCGAGGTTGAAAATCAGAAAATGGAAATTTTGTGGTACGAAAATTGGAAAGGGATTTGCTTGAGCGCTCGCAGAGTCTCGAAGGCGTGGAAGGAAGTTGCTGACTTTGAACTGTTTCATCCCGGAGTTGGCGAGGGTGTTTTTTTCCTGCACTTTGAACAGAGATGCTATAATTCTAAGCGTAAGCGTGTAAGCTTTGTAAATGAAGAGTCCGTTGATCGACTAATGGCTTTACTCCAGCATCACAACCAGAACCTGACATCTTCCCTACTTCGATGCGTGGCAGTGAGAGTAACTGAAAGTAACCGGGTCTCTGAGAGTTTCTTTGGGAAGCTCATGGAATTCTTTGGGATACATGGGAAGCACGTGTTGTCTTTCTTTTTCGGATTCAGCGGTTTCAGACACAATTTTGACCCTGCTGACGTCTACGAACGATTTTGTGAAATGCTAGAATCCATGCCAAACTTGAGAAGCCTGAATTTCGTGTTTGACAGTGAAAACGGTCGACAACGCTTCGCGAGAGGAAGAAGAGCATTCCAAAATTTTCAGCGGAAACTAAATGAACGGCCTCTTCCATTGCTAGTCTCGCTGGAGCATTTAGGCTGTTTCTGCTTTAATAGGAGGGACAATTACAATTCCATGCTTTCTCAGATGATCAGGAAGAGCGGCAAGTTGAGAAGTGTGCAGCTAATTTTTCGACACTCAATTGAAAAAGAAGTGACTGAACCGCTGATGGAAACCTCTTTGGAATATTTTCAAGGCTCTTCTGCAATAATCATTTCAAATCAACGTCCTTGGCCCCTCAAGAATCTTATACTCAATGATGGGATGTTTGCTAACGTTTCACAGGTTTTCCCAGCTATCAATCGCTTCCAGGGAACTCTTCAATATTTATATCTCGCCGGGTGGCCCAAGATTGACGATAGGAACGTTAGTCTTGATCTTCCACATTTGAAATTCTTGTCAATCATGCACATGGCTGACAGGATGGGCTTCGATGATCTTCTCCAGCTTAAGGCGTTGGAAAATGTTTTGTTGGGGTATTACTCCTATGAAGAAAACACAAATGCACAAGTGAAGGTGAAGAAGTATCTGGACAATGGAGAAATGGACAAGTCAAATGTGTGGCAGTGCTTCCCTAATTTGAAACGTTTACAATTTCGAAAAATGGGATACTGGTCCGCGAGCAAGTGCTTCGATCGTCCAACATCCGATAATCAAACCGAACTTCCTCGATGTCAAGGTCAAGCCGCCAAAGTGCCCCGAGAACAAAAAAATATCACGTGTGATTTTCAATAATGAAATTGAAAATTTCAATTTACAGTAGAATAAATGCTTGTTAATCACTAAATTGAATGCGACTTTCCTCCAATTACTGATTTACTACTCTATAATGATTTATTGCTTTGCTCAATTTGGTTTTTTTATTTATTCTAAGTCGGCGAACGTCATATGTGGTAATGCAAACTAAAGCGCCACCGCCAAAGTCTAATGTGCATTCTTTCCCAGTTCATTGAATTTCTCTCTTTCAAATCAATGCATGATTGAAACACCGTTACCGTTGCTTCATTTTCTCAATTTACTTGGGTAGTTCGTTTCACCGATTTTCACGTAGAAAATTAGTAACGGTCTCGAGTCTCGATCCTAGTCTACCTGCATACCATTTTCTACATTCAATCCTCCTATATCATTTTAACTTTCATGAGTCGCCCGGAGTTGGAATAAAAAACGGCATCTAAATCAAATCTAAATGAACTTTGCTTTGGCTGTCGTCGTAATCGATAGATCCTCATTCTCAAATTGGCTAACATTTAATTTCCACTAAGCTTTTTGATGCATAGAAATATTTATTTATTTCATTTACTGTAGCAATTTTAGCAAAATTGCAGAGCCCGTCATTTTACGTAATTATTGCTAATGTGCGAGCAAAATATCACTTTGCCCCGATGATATCGCCAGAATTGGTTTTACATTTTGTCGTTGTCTTAAAGGTCCTGCCGACATGTGGGGTACTTAGAGAAGGCGCGACTTTACTGTTCTTTGTGGAATCAAAAGCGAAGTGGCGACCAGTTCCAAAATTGTCGTCACCTGAGAATTGAGAGAGTCGTATTGAATCAATTTCAGTTAAATTGCCTTTATTACACAATCAATATCTTTTCAGTAGCCAAAAAAGAAACTGCAAGAAATCTTCCAAAAATGAACGCTCAGGCCTCAGGGAAGGCAGGAAGCCGAGGAAATGGGGCAAGGTGGGACCGGCACCCAAAATATTGATCTGGATCAAGTGATTGAGGAGCGAAAGCAAGAGAAACGAAAAATGTTGAAAGAGAAACTTCAGCAGAAACTAAAGATCATCCGTAATCGGAGAGTATCTGAAGTGAACCATGACCCATTCCCCGAAGCCGCCTTTGAACGACTTCAAAGCAACAAGGTAGATACTGGACATCCACCCCAACTTGTTTTATTTAAATTAAAGGTCCATATTGACTCGGTGTACAGTAAAGTCGCTATTTTTTCATTTTCCTTTAGATTTTGCACGAGGTTTCAGGATACCTGACAGAACCCTCAGATGTGACTAGTGCTTACTTCGCGTGCGGAACATTTGCGAGGATTATGAATTATGACAAAACGTCGGGTGGAAGGAAGCTGCTGACCTTGAATTGTTTGAGTATGACCTTGGTGAGGATGTTTCGTTCCTGCGCATTATTGATGAGAAAAGGCCTATGCTTCAGCCGGTACGTTTTAAGAATGAAGAATCCGTTCATCAACTAATGTCTTCAGTCATGGAACACTACGCGCACAACCGCCATCAGATACCTTCCCTAATTCGACGCGTGAAGTGGACGTAACTAACCGAATCTCTCAGCCGTTCTTTGAGAAACTCATGGAATTCCTTCGGATATATGGAAAACATGTATCGTCTTTCGATTTCGGATCCGGCACAACCGGAAATGGTGCTGCTGACACCTACCACATCACTAAATCCAATCCACAAAAATTACTCCACCTACCAAACCACTAAATCCATTCCACAAAAATTACTCCACCTACCACACCACTAAATCCAGAATACTTCTTTAATGTCTGTCAAGTTTGATAGGCTGCCAAACACCATTTCTTGCACTTGAATTTATCATTATATTGATGAATAATGCCTTTCATGCAAGTCTAATTGCAAGGAGCTATTTTTCTTGATTGTTTCTTTAGGAAGTTATTACTTGGATTTGGAATAAAGTGAACAAAATATCAGATAAAAATTTACACTTGTTTCCAGCAGTTTAACTAATTACACTTTATTATTCAAAGATTATTTAACCCTTCGGTAAATTTAGATCCACCGATATTTAACTCTTTCTCAAGTTTATAATTCTGTAACTTTAGATTATACTCTTGCTGTCGAATCAAATCCGTCTGAGCTCGCCACTTTTCTAAAAGAACTTTTTCCTTCTCATCATCTGACATCTTCGACCTTTTTCGTGGGGTCGAGTAGGGAATAGTCCACCGAATGCTAGTTGATGACCCCTCCGTTTGCTGTGCTGAAGTTGCGCTGGACGTTGATGGTACTTCGCTTGGCTGTACCAAAGATTCACAGGGATTTAACACCAAAGGTTCATCATTGGTCTCGGAAATAGGAATGGCACGAGTAGAGTCAGTAAATCCAACTTC
>JAHZMX010006137.1:0-12107 GCA_027743895.1 Seira musarum | reverse complement strand
TGTTAAAATATTTCACATAAAGTGATAACAAGCGTAATTAATGGCTACGTTTTATTGCTTTTATAATAGGCCTGCATCACTTTATTGTTCGCATTAGTCAATGAGGCATTTCTTGCGTCACACACTAAACTACATTACAATTTGCCAAATCATCATTTAAGTTGCAAAACGCACAACCAACCTTAAGACACTATTTTTAACAGAAGCTTATAAAAATGAATAAACTTTTGATCATTTGGTTTATTGTTGGACATTTCCTAAATTTGGCTTTTTTCCAAGAACAGGAAGTATCCGAAGAATATGAAGCAAGAAGACGCACTTGTCAGGACAGCTGTGGGGGAGAAAAATATTTTTTTAGTACTCAAAAAAATGGGAGCATGATCTGCGTGGAAACAATGAAGACACACCTCCCACAAACTCCTTGTCAAATTAAGTGCATGGGTAAAACACTTGTACTACGAAAAATTACATGAAGACTAACATTTGTGACATTCTTGTAACTATCATTTAATGTCTTCAACAGACATAGAAATACCCACTGACCAACCAAAATGTTGGTGTGAAGTTTGCAAATCCGGAGAGACATCTTTTTGCAAAAAACCGTATGATATTGAAATTACGAAGGAACAGTGTAGCGGCACCATATGCTCAAAAAATCAAGGTGGGTTTTGTCACATAAACTTAACTTTACACGGTAAATTGTGTATTTATTTTTAGGAGGTCTAAAATGGTTTGGTCCATGGTGCAAAACTGAGGGTGAACATTGGGGTGGTCCTGAAGATCTTGATAATGCGTTTCAAATTTAAATTTAAATGACTACTAACTAGAAGTCAACTAAGTATTTACTTATTAAACAAAACGGCGTCACATTATTTGCAATTGTACTTAAAATACTCTAGAAAAAATAAACTTTAAAAACAAGCAATTTTCGGCTTTTAAACATCAATTTTTTTCATAGTACCATCACATATTGAAAATCGGAAGAGACGTAAATCTAACTAACGTGATGGTGTGTTTCCTAATCTCTACATTTTATGCGTAGGACTTTTGCGTTCACACTTTCAAGAAAAATCAATTATAGACTTCTATAAAAATTTATACAAATTTTTAACAGACGTTCAGTACAAATTCTATACAAAATTAGTTTTAAAAGGCAATACTTTTATTACTTTTCAAGTTGTACTATTGCTTTTCAGTAAACCAATAGATCAATTGCTGTCATCATGTTTACGTACAAATGTTACAACTATTACATTTTGGGTTCTTATTAATGACTTTGATTCCGTTTAAATAATTAGTCCATGCCTTTAACTTTGGCATGACAAGAATATTTTCACATAAGTTAGTGTCGCTTAGTAAATCTTCAAACCTAATTTGCTGTTTTAAATAGCATCATTTTTTAAGACGCAAATTTAATTTTGATGGCAATCAGCAGTTTTTGCTTGCATTTGGTATGTCTATTGATTTGGTGAACCTGAAAACCTAACACGCTGTTGTATGGCAATCAACAGTTTTTGTACGTCAGTAATTTGATTTTTTATCTATCCTATTTAAGCTATTTACGCAAATGGTTATAGCAAAAATGGCATTTGTCTAATTAGAAATTATAAAAATTTTGCACATTTAGTTTTGACAAGCGTTATTAATGCTTACCTTTTTTTGCCTTAATAATAGAATTCACTTATTGGTGCCCTTAGTGTATGACTAATTAGTTGGTCATACACCAAGTTTCTTCACAAAACCAACGCATCGTGATTTACCTTGCAAGGCGCAAAATATTCTTTAATTGACTTACTTTAAACAAAAATTTGAAAAATGGAATTTTTTTTGACTGTTTGGTTTATTCTAGGGAATTTTTTAAATGTTGCATTTTTGCAAGAATGTAACTATTTTGAATATCAGTTTTGTAAAGAGACAAATATTCCTTCAGTTTTGAAAAAATGGAAGCTTGGTTTGAGAAGAAACAGCCTATGGAACTTCGCAGATAATAAAACATTATTCTGAGAACAGCTCTCTCGCCGTTAACTCTGTTCAGCTACGTCGTTATCGCTGCCTAACAGCTTTATTGTCCTTCTAAATGATTGCTATGCCCTTTGCGATTGTTGTTTTTTACGTCTTATCGTTTATTTAAACATCAAAAGTAGGACACGTCGAATCCAAGTTTATTATATTCGATTAATTAAATGTCATATTGAAAATTCCGTGTCAATGATAAAAACATTTATAGCTTCCACGAACTAAGCTCAAACAATAAGTAGCTTAAGCCAGTGTACCTATACAAAGCGTGAGTTATATCCAATTCTGTTTAAAAATTGGTTAAGGCAACCAAAGTCCTAAATAAACAAAACCAATGGAACATACTAAATTGACAAAGAATTTATTCCTTGAAATACTAACTTACCAACATCAGTTTTGCAATAAAAAGAAAAAAATTTTGCATGTAATACCGTTTTAAGAATTTAAATTCTATTTGCATCGACATGTATGTCAAGTTAAATGTGAAAGCTCTGATGTATATAAATTTTACTACGCAGTAACAAAAGCCTAATGTCTAGAAAGTTAAATACTCTCCAAAAAAACTTTGTAAAAAATTAATTTTTAAAGCTTATTTGCAAACCTAAAGTAAGCAGAAATGTATTTTCCCAGGGTAGTTTTATTTGTTTTTGTAATACAAGTCTCAGGGTTTGAATTAGGAAAAAACACTCGGCCATATTTTACACCATGTACGTCGAGTTCCTGTCCAAGTAACGTTTCAATGCTTGAACTTGCCGGATTTCGGTCTGGTATTCCCACGTACGTGGCTAGATTAAGCTTATTTCACCCAAACGGACGCTCTGATCAAGTTGTAGGTGCTTACAGCGCAAAGGAAAAAAAACTATATTATACTTCTGAAGTGATAGTGCAAGGAATAACTATATCAAAGGGTTGGAGGATTCCAAAGGACCGTTTTCATGTATGCATTGCTTGTTTTGATGAATAACACTTGTAAATAACACACCCCTGTAAATTCTTCCGATTTTCTACTGACAATTACTTTCTTACAAGATTCACTCTCTTTAGAATCACTATCTACAATTGATAAGCACAACCAAAAACCTCGCTAAAAATGTTGTCTATAAAAAAAATTTATAGAACAAGTAATGCAATGATTCTTCACAATTTTCTCCCAACACAAGACAGTTAAAGATGGAGAAATATTTTGCTGGTAACAAAAGTATTTTACATTACCGTGTGTGATTTAGTGTGATAGGTGCGCAATAATGACGCAATAAAAGGCATTACCATAATTTATTTTTATACAATGTTTTCTTACAGGGGAATTTGATCTTGATTAGTATTTTCTATATAGGAGCACTATATAGTTACAGCTGTCAATCTTAACTTCCAGTTGACTTTCGGCCTACCCTACGATAAGTTTTCTAAATTTGAAACACTGCATGGCACAGACTTTGTCACAGTTTGTGTTAGTGGTATAGAGTTACTTAAATTAATGAACACTGGAGAGTCTGACAAATCCATGGGAGTTGAATTGTTTTGACATACAGTAATCATATTGGCTTTGAGTGTGTCAAGAGTCACTATAACCAAAAATTCAACCAAAAATTTTATTGGTAAATGTGTAGCTGAAAACCGTGAAGCGCGTTGCAAAATGTTTGTCAGTCATTGCCAAAACTTGTCACAATAGCGGCCAGTTTTGTTAAAAATGTAAAAAAACTTAGTTAAAAACAACGTAAAATTTATTAACAAGATTAACATGCTTTATTCCAAAACCTTCATTTAAACAAATTTAGTCGCAAGAATGGATTTGGAAACTGCGCAGACCTTAAAGACTTGACTTTTTTGGCCGTCTTCGTGACAGGTTTCGGCACTGACTGACATATTTTGCAACGCGTTTCAGCCACACATTTACCAAAAAATGTTTTTGTTAACATTGGTGGCTATTGTAATTTTTGATACACTCATAGCCAGTTTGATTACGGTGGAGTCGTCAAACTGTCAAGTGTTCATTTATTTGAGTAAATTTATACCACTAATACAAATTAAAACGTCGTCTGGATCACGCAACCCTTCAAACTCAGAAAATTTAAAGTAGAGTAGGGCAAAAGTAAACTGGAAGTTAAGCTCGACAGCTATAGTTCTATGCATCATAAGCGAAATGCAGATGCAGGATTGCAGAATAATTGTTGCCTATGTTTGCGCCAATGCCACAAAAACTTGATGTAAAACGGGTGTTTTCGTTAAAAATGTAGAATTAGAGTTAGAAAAATTTTATGAGTAGCTAAAAGCGTTTAAATCCAAAACCATAGTTAGTATAATTTATACCTGTGTTTAACTAGCTATATTTATTTATTTTGAACAAATGTAGTCGCAAAAGTTGATTCAAAGACTGCGAAAATTTTAAAGACAGATAAATTCCAAGCCTTATTAAAATTAAGGCTTTTGTGACTTGGCCCCCAAAACAGCTGTATGATTAAAAATTCTTGCTTAATATGGTCACAATTACTCTTTTGCATACATTAATTTTATGCTGGTTGTTTTCTTGATACGGAAACTGCCTGGACTAAAAAATATGCACTCAATTGCGGAGAGTAGAATTCTATTTATTTCAGTAAATATTTACGTAGTAGGAATCCCGCTGATCTAGACAAAAATCAGACATATTAATTCATTCTGTCAAATGTTAGAGCATGATGAAAATATATGAACTTAATTCCAGACGCCCCTTAAAAACTCGTCATTTCTCATAACAATTGTAGCTTAAACTGGCTTGTCAATGTTTCTGTTTGCTGAATGTGCTTACAACAAGTTTTGCATTAAGGACAAGATCGTAAAATTTTAATTAATTGATTGCGTACTAATATTTATAACAAATGCATAGTTTTTGCAAATTATTGCCGATAGTAATAATAAAAATATGCGAACTCTCGTTAGTGCGTTCAAGGCAAGTAAAGCATCATTATTATATTTGTTAAAATAATTGGATAAAAAAGCTAAGTAACAACAGATTTGTCGATAATTCACTTTACGATTTTGTGCCCAGAAAACTTAAAGGTTAACGCCAGTCTGCGAAAGATTTCTATAGAATCAATAAATGAACCACGCCTTATCTGTTGGGGTATCTTCGTTATTTTTTATATAATATTATTCAAACTTGCAAGGTACATTTTACTTGTGGTTTTTTAGGAGTACAATGTTGAATTGCTGATTCCGGTTCGAAGTGAGTTTGTTTCCTGGGTGTTAAAAAATAATGAACCAGTATATGGAAATGATACACATCATTCAAACTTTTCAAACTCTGTGGGAACATTAAAAAAAGGCGCAAGGACCTTTGCATGCCGTGCAATAATAAATGATGAACTATTAATAGGAACAGTAGCAAAATTCAGAAACGAATGCATAATGAATCACAAAGGAAGTAAGTTTAATTTGGCTTATTATTATTTTACACCTGATACGATAAAAAAGCATTTTTGCATGTCCGTTATTCCGTTTGATTTTAAGATAAAATTCTTGCATCTAGAAAAGCCATATTTTTGGTGTGATATTGAGGAGCCAATCAATTGAAAAGAGCAAAAAATATCGTGCCAAACAACACTGGTTTATTTGCATTTTTCAATTGATCACGTAGTTTTGGAACCTGTTTAGTGCTCTTTGCTCTGCACCATAAGCTTGCTAAACTCAATGCAAAGCAAATAGCCTTCACTTATGTATTTTTTATGCGACAAGTATATTAGATTTTTTAATTAAACGACCCTTTATTGCTTTTGCGGAGCCGGAAAGAAGTAGTATTGGCAATTGCACATTTTCATAGCATTCATACTTATTGATTTTTTAAAGTTATAAATTCAAATTTGACATTTGGTGAGATTGTAAGAGGATTTACAATAACTTGGGGTGCGGGTGCGCAAGGATGAAGATTTATCCCACCTTTTGCGTATTTTTCACATCTAATTCTGTCGATTTTATGCCCTAGGCAGTGTTCCATAGTCCTAATTCTTTGATACATATAGATTAGGTTAAACCTTAAACATATGTAAAAATTCCATATCCGTCATCTCTCAATTTTGAAGAACTTGATCAGCAAGCCATCCAACTCTCGCATGTTCCTAACTGAAGAATGCAAACGCTACTACTTGCAACAATTTATAGTTTTTACGAAAGAATTAAACAAGGGAAAACATTAGATATATACCCTTTGTTCCAATTTCTGCAGAAGTATTTAATTTACCCAAACTAATTACTACACTTACAAAATTTAAATAAAAAATAAACCTAACACGTCTGAAATCTGCTTTTGCTGTGAACTGCTGAATATTCTCCATTTGGAATAACTCTACCGTCTTTGGATAAATGTTCAAAAGGTGAATATTTAGCAGTGTTCATCTGATTTCTGACCAAAGCAGATTTCTGACGCGTTTCTTGAAATGTATGTAATGGATCACAATTTTCGAGGCGTTTTAAATCTATTCAATGAAGCGATAGCGAAAAAATCTTATACAGTAGTGCAAATTTAACAAATACATGATACAAGTATTAAATTAATAATATTGTATGCAAATACATAACCAAATTTTAAAAAACCTTTAAATTCCTTGAATATTTACTGTTTATAAAAATTTTAATTGTACTTTACAGAAATTGCTACGACAAATGTTTTTGAGGTATTAACAGCAACACTTATGTCCGACTGGCCTTACGATACTAAACCAATTACCTCATCGTACTGTCCACCGAAAAAAACAGGATCAAATTGGTCTTATGAACCTTGCTACTGGTAACTTTGTCCTGCTGAAGATTTTTGACTAAAAATAAATTTGTTTTCTATTGTTGCAAAGAATTGTTAAAACGTGTTACAGTTTTTTATTTCTGATTTTGAAACCCCTTATCAATTTCGATACCAATTAAAGCTGTTTAAAACTGTTATGATACCATAAAATGCACCTATTCAAATCATACTATATGCATAGTAAGGAGGCATTCCAGGATTTGCAATTCCCATCAAGACATTTTTGTGCCTTAAGCGCTGGTATTTCTCATGCCAAAGGTAGTGAAGGAGTAAGTAATTTAGTTGTTTTGCGCACATAACGTATATTGGAAAGTTTTCGAATTTATTTAAGTGAAATTGCTTAGATCGACAGCGGCTTTTTTGTTTATTTCTCTTGTTGATTACCAATAATATAAGTTTCTGTAAAACTAGTATAGCCAGAAATCTACATTATCCATTGCCAAGAGCAGTACTAGAGAGTAGATGTTTATAAGCTTAGTTTTAGAGGGCATTCTTGGACCTTTCTTTTGAGAATTATTAATCAGGTTAAATTTTTCGTAATGATCAACGCTAGAAGTTTTCCTAATAAACCATAAAACATGTGATGGTTTTATTGTAGGAATGATTAAATGCATAGTTTGTATAAATCGATTTCATAAACAAACAAACCATAACCATCAACTTTAATAGAAAGTAGAGCAAATTTAATGAAAAATAATGTAGCTTGCATAAAATGCAAGAAACGGATAAGGTTGTTCTTTTGGTGTATTTTGAGTAAAAAATCAGTTTTAGTGTCACGACAAAACCTTGTTTTCCTTCTTCCATGAAATAAATACACTGAGGATTGCCTCCTCATTCTATTACGTTAATGTTTGCTTTAGGGTTTGAAAATGCTATGACAGGCATTATTGATTCGCAACTTCAATTCATTTCAATTTGTTTAACGTATTCAACATAAAAATGGCTAAAGTAGCGGTAGATCGGGTAAAAAAATACCCAAAATCCTGTGTGGAACAAAACTACCAGGCACGAACGTAAATCAGTCGTAAACAAATATTTAAAGTCAAAAGGTCACAACGATAGAAAAAGTATGCGTAGCATCGGCAGACAACAAGTTAGAGATTTGATCATAGTTAATCAAGGCCACCTGGGTAGCAGCGTGGTAGCCTATACAGGCATGTTATCAACATAAAGTAGTTTGAATCTCTCCTGCCTTTACTTATCCTTGATTAACATAAAATACAAAATGCCGGATTGTAAAATACATTACAATTTGGTAAAATGTTAGTTGATTCTGCGTTAGTATTGTCCTTCATTTAAATAGGCCAAAGTTTCTAAATGTATTTAATGTTTAATTGAACAAAAAGAGAAATGAATTTGGTTTTGTCAAAATTGCACCAGTAGTAGTATCTCTACATATTTATTCAACAATAACGTTGGCTCTTGGCTGGTACGCATGCTGAAGAATGGATCTAATCTATCATTGGAAAGTACTCTCTGGCGATTCATGCCAGATGAATGGGACAACGATCTTGCCAAGACTGAAGAACTATGCAAAGAAAGAGAATTAATCGTGTTATTCGCTAAAACGCAAGACATTCAAAACAAAAATTGTTAATGTCCTGGTAAAACAGGCAGGATGTGATAGTGAACCCGCTTAATAATGTCGGTGCGGGTATCCAAAATGTTACCGCTTGATATTGCTTGAAATTTTATTTCAGACAATACAAACTACATAAAATTAGCCGGTGTCACATTAAAAAAAAGTTCAATTGCGTGCAATTTATTCTACGTGCTGGGCGTACATCATCCATCTAGTTGCAGAAAAAATTGCCAGAAGTATATTTGGATCCCAGAATATATCCGAAGTTAAATTGAATCCAAATTCCCGGAGTCCTTGCTAAGTTGTCAAAAACGCAGGTTTTATTTATGAAATGAAATTCTTATGTATCGAAGTATTTATGACGGTTTTGTCTTGTCTGTGACGATTCATTTCTGCAAAAAACTATTTACAAGAAATATCTAAATTTTTATTTTTAGTTCTTTCGATTCTACCAACTAGCGCTGAAGTAGAAAGATCATCAAATTTCTTTTACAGCAAAAAGCAGTGTAAGGTCTCAAAATCAACCCATTTTTGTATGCTAATTACGCGAACAAAAAATTAAGAAAAAGGTAGAATCTTCTAGGTTCTTTAAGCAAAGGGAACATGGCCTAAACGAATATGCTAACTTAACATTCGTTGAGAGCAAAACAAATATGCACAAATGAAATACGTTAAGTGCAAAAACGAAAAAGTTCAAATGACTTTCGTTGCAACAAAACGAAGTCGAAACGTATTGACATTCACTCGGAGCAAGAGGGTATAAAAGGTCCAGTTGGCAATTCCGTCCAATTCATGGCAGATCAGTCTTAGTCTTGTGTTCATTGAGTTGGATTCTGAAATTGGTCAATCAGAGGAACAAATTATTGATTGTATTTTACCTGACTCTACGCTGTGAGTGGCATCGTCCCGTGCCTGGTAATACAAAGTCGCAGCCTAAATGGGTACCGCAGTCATTACATGCACCAGTTGTATGTTAGTGCCTCTAATTTAGGAAGGTCTAAAACAATTGTGCCTATTGAGGTCTAACTTTCCTTCGTTTGAAAGTCCAGTAATTTATGTTTATCGACAATTTATTTTTCATGCAATACCCCACTTGAAAATCTGCAATATTCCCAAACCATTGCATATTGTTCATACGTAAAGGGAATCGTGTGTACAACCGATTTCTTGCAGCAGTTACATACTATTTTCAATAACACTTTAGGTGATTGCTAATGGCTCTTA
The DNA here is from genome assembly GCA_027743895.1 of Seira musarum. NCBI lineage: Eukaryota > Metazoa > Arthropoda > Collembola > Entomobryomorpha > Entomobryidae > Seira > Seira musarum. The sequence continues at coordinate 2,514 of JAHZMX010006137.1, read as the reverse complement.
AAAAGCTGACCCGGATTAAAATATGCTTTAAATTTTTTAAATGTCGACGGAGCGGGGCGGGCGTTTTGAATGCGTTAGTGGAGCAACTTGTGACTAACATTTAATTCAACGGCTCTCTTTATACTATTTTTGGACATTCTTTGTCTGGCAGCGCAGCGTATGGAATTTGTGACCATAAAGCAGTATTCCGAAAATAACGCTCATCGGTTTTTTACATAAGTCAATAGGGGCGTCGTAAAATCTGGGAGGGAAGCTGTAATCCTTTTTAAACTTAAGCTTTTTAAACTTAATATACCCTTAAAGAAAGATTCCAGTGATAAGCATATCGTACATGCGTGTCTGCTGGTTTTTAAACATCAGTTTAACTATAATTTGAGTTTGACAAACCGCTAAATAAAACGAGTTTTTATAGTATCACACGAAAATTAGTATTTTTCTGTGATTTGCTCCAAAATTTTTTTGGGGGGGAATTTCCCCATCTTTCCCCCGGGTGCGACGCGCATGTAAGTCACTATAGCTTTTTAAAGCCATGGGAACCAATGGTTTTCATGTGATCACTAAAGATGTCCGTCCGGTGTCTGTTAGCTCGATTGCGCCCGATAGGATTGAGAAATTGAGTTGAAACTTGGTACACTTTGACCACAAAGCTTGATTCGTATTGAAGGTGGTCAAAATTGGACCATGGGGTCAGGCAATTAAAAAAAAGAAAGCCAAAAATCCATACCAAAGAGTGGCATGTCAAGTATAACTTATGTAACATTAACATTTTCATCATCAAAATGCATTACGCAAGACATTTCCAATGGGAACCATTTATTATCTGTCGGTCAGTTAGCAGGATTGGGACCGATACAATTAAGATCCTGAGCTGAAAATTCAAATCATAACAGAGCGTGACTGGCATTCAGTAATAATGTTTTGCATAAACTACTATTAAATATATAACATTGAAATATTCCATTCCTTTCACAGAGATTCTGGCAAACATACCCGAATCAAAGCTATGAAAGTTATTAATAGCTCTCTACCTTAATTAGTAATTTGTACTTCAAATTTCAAATTTCAACTCCATGTCCCAAGAAATTTACGGACATAATACGGACAAGACTTTTCAGCTATTCAACGTAAAAACTTGTACTTAATATAGAAAGACATACTCTAGACCAAGTAATAAAAATTAGGAATTGGCTTCCTTTCGTTATTAAGAATGCGTATTTCAAAATTCCTTGTTGCAACAAATTTCTGTTTCGTACAAAATGTCATTTTTTGTCCGATATTGACATAAGCCCCTTCCCATGGCTTTGAAGAAGGTACTGTCAGTAGGTTTTTTTCATTTTCAAGTTTAAATAGTTATACCTCTAAGCGTACGTTCAATGTTGTATGAATGATGCGTATGGGCCAAAGCATATTTTTATATATTACTGCCTGCTACTTTTGCGTATTGTAAGTCTAAAGCAACTAAAAATAAGGTGCACAAAAACTTTTCCTCTGTGTCATTTTTGTCTTTGCCAGTATTGATTTACATATTCACACAGCCTGTGTACCGACTAACGGGTTTGGTATAACGGTGTAGCACGCAGCAATTTTTTATTTCTTTTACTCTTATGTCTTTTACTTGTTTTGCGTGACTGATAAAATACTGCTGAAATAATTATTTTCTAATCCTTTTTTCATTTTGTTTCATGCTTGAACGAAATTAACCTAATAGAATCTATACCATCCAAAAACGTTTGCTATTTTCGCATATTTTTTTATACACAAGTAAAAACTGATTGTTTTTGAGAAGCGAAATGAAAAATTGGTGACATGATGTAGAAGCATAGAACAGAAAACAAATTCATTCCTCTAGACCAAACTTTGCTTGTCTACTCCTTGATTGAATGAAGATGAAGGTAAGTCAATCATGCTTTAAAGGTTCTTTTCATATTATTATTATTTACACACCTGCTCGATCTCCATGAGAAATTTAACTAGCCTTATTTGTAGATATTCCAAAAAGCTGGCGCGAGTGCTTTTTTTCCTGCGGAGGCAGAATCAATGTCGAAGGTAAAAAGTTACTTGTCTAATAATTTTCTCACCATCTGCTCACAAAGTCTCGAATTTCTTCAGGTAGTAAGCAATACGTGTAAATATCTTATATGTTTATCCACGCAGCAATTATTGCATGATTTTTGGAAAACTGATTCGCTATTATACGACGACTAGAAAAGAGAAACATATTTTGTGGGATGCTGTATAGATGCCAAGGTATGATAGCTCTCATACCATTGTTTTTGTTTTTCCACCTAATAATATCATAGACGAAGACGAAGAGAGAGTAGGTACTACATAATTTCCAGTTTAGAAGTTGCAATGTTTGTATATTGGAAACTCTGGCTTAATATATTCAGCTGTTGTTGCATTTGGAGCGGTTATACCCAAGTCTTGAGAAGATGATTACACAGATGAGGAGGAGAAGTACAAGAGAAAGGAGAAAACGACGACGTGGAAAACATTGTAACGTGAAAGGAAAAG